>JAVDOI010000271.1:52500-55000 GCA_032191485.1 Leptoclinus maculatus | reverse complement strand
TACTGTGAAAGTACCAATACTACACAGTACAAATACTCTGTTACTGTGAAAGTACCAATACTACACAGTATAAATACTCTGTTACTGTGAAAGTACCAATACTACACAGTATAAATATACTCTGTTACTGTGAAAGTACCAATACTACACAGTATAAATACTCTGTTACTGTGAAAGTACCAATACTACACAGTATAAATACTCTGTTACTGTGAAAGTACTAATACTACACAGTATAAATACTCTGTTACTGTGAAAGTACCAATACTACACAGTATAAATATACTCTGTTACTGTGAAAGTACCAATACTACACAGTATAAATACTCTGTTACTGTGAAAGTACTAATACTACACAGTATAAATACTCTGTTACTGTGAAAGTACCAATACTACACAGTATAAATATACTCTGTTACTGTGAAAGTACCAATACTACACAGTATAAATACTCTGTTACTGTGAAAGTACCAATACTACACAGTATAAATACTCTGTTACTGTGAAAGTACCAATACTACACAGTATAAATACTCTGTTACTGTGAAAGTACCAATACTACACAGTATAAATACTCTGTTACTGTGAAAGTACCAATACTACACAGTATAAATATACTCTGTTACTGTGAAAGTACCAATACTACACAGTATAAATATACTCTGTTACTGTGAAAGTACTTATACCACAGTAGAAATACTCTGTTAGTGGAAAAGTACTTATAACACACAGTTAAATTACTCCGTTGCAGCAAAAGTACTAATACCACACTGATAGATAGTGTTGTACACAATGTACTTTTACATTTTTTATATTTTCATGATAAAATAACTAAAGCTGTCAGATAAATGTACTAGAGGAGAAGTATAAAGGAGCATGAGAAGGAAGTACTCCCATGTGTACTAGAGGTACTTCCCTCCTCTAATCAAACCTTTCTGTGGTCCAGTTGTTCCCATCAGTGAGCAGCATCATCTCCCATTACTCCCAGTCCGCTCTGCTCCTCATCGACGCCAAGAACCGAACCTCCTGCCAGCAGAACCAGTGTCTGCTGTCTGACCCGGCCGGGTACCACATGAGCAGACAGACCTGGTCCTGACGGGACCAACCAGATCCCTCTGGACCATCTGGATGAACCGGACCACAAAACTAAACCAGATCAAACAACAGGCAGAATTAAACGTCTCGTTTTTGCACACGTTGCTTCATTTTGCTTATTTCTAAAGATTTAATAATTACAGTTTCTATCTCTGTCTGTTCTTGAGTTTGAGACGATAAAAAGGTTTTTAGATTTTAATGTTTGTGTGAAACTAGATTCCAGATTCAAACATGCATGTTTATGTATGAAGCTGAGTTAAATAAATGTATTTACAATCTATTAAGTTTGTTTAATAATGAACATCACAAGGATCCGTGTTCATTAATCCATTAATAATAATGTGTCACTCAACAGGTTTAAACATTTCTCATAATGTGACGTCTGTTCTTACGAAATTAATTTAAATATGTTTTCATGTTTTTAATTACAATATTTTTATATTTAATCACTTTGTCTGAAATTTAAAGTGATCTTAATGGCCAGCAGCTAAAAGTTAACAGCTAACAGAGCTAACAGAGCTAACAGTGCTAACAGAGCTAACAGAGCTAACAGAGCTAACAGTGCTAACAGTGCTAACAGAGCTAACAGAGCTAACAGAGCTAACAGTGCTAACAGAGCTAACAGAGCTAACAGTGCTAACAGTGCTAACAGAGCTAACAGAGCTAACAGAGCTAACAGTGCTAACAGAGCTAACAGAGCTAACAGAGCTAACAGGGCTAACAGAGCTAACAGTGCTAACAGAGCTAACAGAGCTAACAGAGCTAACAGAGCTAACAGTGCTAACAGAGCTAACAGTGCTAACAGAGCTAACAGAGCTAACAGAGCTAACAGAGCTAACAGAGCTAACAGAGCTAACAGTGCTAACAGAGCTAACAGAGCTAACAGAGCTAACAGAGCTAACAGAGCTAACAGTGCTAACAGAGCTAACAGAGCTAACAGAGCTAACAGTGCTAACAGAGCTAACAGAGCTAACAGAGCTAACAGTGCTAACAGAGCTAACAGAGCTAACAGTGCTAACAGAGCTAACTGTGCTAACAGAGCTAACAGAGCTAACAGAGCTAACAGTGCTAACAGTGCTAACAGAGCTAACAGTGCTAACAGAGCTAACAGAGCTAACAGTGCTAACAGAGCTAACAGAGCTAACAGAGCTAACAGAGCTAACAGAGCTAACAGTGCTAACAGAGCTAACAGAGCTAACAGTGTTTATCTGAGGGGGAACAGGAGGATCTGTGCTACCACGATGACGCTGTCGGTCCGCACGCTCACGTGCACTCACGTGCACTCACGTGCACTAACATGAACTAAATGGTACGCGGCCGGCCGGCTATGTGAACACAGAGAGACTTTATTACTCCGCTATATGTTTATGTAGATGATAGTTACTGATATTAATGACCTGGATGT
>JAVDOI010000271.1:30000-47500 GCA_032191485.1 Leptoclinus maculatus | reverse complement strand
TGCTGAGTCATGTGATCACAGGGAGGAAACACCGACCTGTGTGACTTTGTCTCAGTGACTCAGCAGTTTTTCCAGCAGGACGATGATGAAGCAGATAACGAGCGCTGCAGTCAGCAGATCTCTCACAGCGCTCACTTTTCCCACAGTCAGTGAAGTGACGCACACAACCACCTGTCTCTATGAAGAAGAAAACACATTCATGGTTGAAAGCAGCAATTATTTTGTAAACTCTGAAATTATTTGTTTAGTAAAGTTAGAAACGCAAAGGAACAACAAAACAAACAAGTAAAGACTTTCTGCTCAATAAACAAGATGTCTGCTGTTGACCAAACAATCTCAACTTACTCACTTGTTCTGGAGCTTTCAACCGAATCACACCGTCTTCATCAGCAGATTATAAGTGGCCCTTGAGTTGAAATTGTCTCATTGGGTTTTTCCAGCAAAAGTATCATCTGCAAAAATATATTGGAAGTTATTACTACTACTATTTATCCAAAATGGCCTTATAAAGAGATATACTTATACTTTGGTAGTATTTATGTATTTATGAAGTATTTAAAATGAGCTCCAACAGCTGTTGTATTGAACAGTGATGTTAGCCTGTTGATGATGCTAACAGTGATGTTAGCCTGTTGGAGAAGCTAACAGTGATGTTAGCCTGTAGGAGAAGCTAACAGTGATGTTAGCCTGTTGATGATGCTAACAGTGATGTTAGCCTGTTGATGAAGCTAACAGTGATGTTAGCCTGTAGGAGAAGCTAACAGTGATGTTAGCCTGTTGGAGAAGCTAACAGTGATGTTAGCCTGTTGGAGAAGCTAACAGTGATGTTAGCCTGTAGGAGAAGCTAACAGTGATGTTAGCCTGTTGGAGAAGCTAACAGTGATGTTAGCCTGTTGATGAAGCTAACAGTGATGTTAGCCTGTAGGAGAAGCTAACAGTGATGTTAGCCTGTTGGAGAAGCTAACAGTGATGTTAGCCTGTTGGAGAAGCTAACAGTGATGTTAGCCTGTTGGAGAAGCTAACATTGATGTTAGCCTGTTGGAGAAGCTAACAGTGATGTTAGCCTGTTGGTGAAGCTAACAGTAATGTTAGCCTGTTGGATAAGCTAACAGTGATGTTATCCTGTTGGAGAAGCTAACAGTGATGTTAGCCTGTTGGAGAAGCTAACAGTGATGTTAGCCTGTTGGAGAAGCTAACAGTGATGTTAGCCTGTTGGAGAAGCTAACAGTGATGTTATATAACTCTCTGAAACCTGTACTTTTACTTAAGTATATTTTTATGTTTAAAGCAACTTCATGTAAATGTGATTAGTCGGCACACTCTGATACTGATCAGCTGATCAACAGATCAATACTGCTGGAAGACGTCTGAGAGAGTCCAGACGTTTACACACAACATGAGCAGTGTGTGTGTGTGATTGATGGATGAGGTCAACAGCAGCGTAAGTGTGCCGTTTGTTTACACTCCAGTAGTCCTCAGACGTCTCCGCCCTCAGGACACACACTCACACACTCACACACTCACACACACACTCACACACACTCACACACTCACACACACACACGCACACACACACACTCACACACACTCACACACACACACTCACACACACACACACACTCACACACACACACTCACACACACACACACACTCACACACACTCACACACACACACACTCACACACTCACACACTCACACACTCACACACTCACACACACACACACACACACACTCACACACACTCACACACTCACACACTCACACACTCACACACTCACACACTCACACACACTCACACACTCACACACACACACGCACACTCACACACACTCACACACACACACACACACACTCACACACACGCACAGGCAGCTGAACCTGATGATCTCTATTGTCACAATAAACTCAGACGAGTGTATTTGTGTCTGTTACTTATGAAAAATGTACTTCTTATGACTAATTATTAATGAACTTTCTCATTTAAAGACAGTTTTTATGAAATAAATCATCCGTCAGTTTTAGAGAATCTCTTCTGAAACTATAACCTTTCACTGAAGCTCTTTAATCACCGTTTCTTCTTCTGTGGTGCTTTAATGGCACCGACCAGCTGGTTATAAATATTATACTCATATTCACAGAACAGGATGAAACAAGCTTTCAATTTCATCATTTTATGCAACTTTTGTGAAAAATCTGTGTGACATTTAGAAGAAATGACAGAGGACAAAACGTCTTCACACACACACACACACACACACACACACACACACACACACACACACACATTAAAGCGTGCTGAGTGACTCTATCAGTCGTATCAAAGAGCTGATAGATTTCATCAGAATGTTTATGACACAACAGGAGGAGGAGGGCTGAAAGTGTGCCGTCTCCATCATCATCAATGGGGAGTGTGATGGCAAAACGCACACACACACACACACACACACACACACACACACACACACACACACCACGGGATTTGCATTTCAGACTGGGTGGTAAGACAGAAGGTGGTCTGTGCTTTAAAGTGTGTTTGCATTCACAGAACCAGAGAAAAGAAGGATTTAAGATTTATAATTTATAATTTATAAGAAAACAATAACAATCAAAGTGTTATTAATGTGTAAAGAGTACCTGAGCAGGTAGAGAACAGAGTACCTGAGCAGGTAGAGAACAAAGTACCTGAGCAGGTAGAGAACAGAGTACCTGAGCAGGTAGAGAACAGAGTACCTGAGCAGGTAGAGAACAGAGTACCTGAGCAGGTAGAGAACAGAGTACCTGAGCAGGTAGTGAACAGAGTACCTGAACAGGTAGTGAACAGAGTACCTGAACAGGTAGAGAACAGAGTACCTGAGCAGGTAGAGAACAGAGTACCTGAACAGGTAGAGAACAGAGTACCTGAGCAGGTAGTGAACAGAGTACCTGAACAGGTAGTGAACAGAGTACCTGAACAGGTAGAGAACAGAGTACCTGAGCAGGTAGAGAACAGAGTACCTGAACAGGTAGTGAACAGAGTACCTGAGCAGGTAGTGAACAGAGTACCTGAACAGGTAGAGAACAGAGTACCTGAGCAGGTAGAGAACAGAGTACCTGAACAGGTAGAGAACAGAGTACCTGAGCAGGTAGTGAACAGAGTACCTGAACAGGTAGTGAACAGAGTACCTGAACAGGTAGAGAACAGAGTACCTGAGCAGGTAGTGAACAGAGTACCTGAACAGGTAGTGAACAGAGTACCTGAACAGGTAGAGAACAGAGTACCTGAGCAGGTAGTGAACAGAGTACCTGAGCAGGTAGTGAACAGAGTACCTGAGCAGGTAGTGAACAGAGTACCTGAACAGGTAGTGAACAGAGTACCTGAACAGGTAGAGAACAGAGTACCTGAACAGGTAGTGAACAGAGTACCAGAGCAGGTAGAGAACAGAGTACCTGAACAGGTAGTGAACAGAGTACCTGAACAGGTAGTGAACAAAGTACCTGAGCAGGTAGTGAACAAAGTACCTGAACAGGTAGAGAACAGAGTACCTGAACAGGTAGAGAACAGAGTACCTGAACAGGTAGAGAACAGAGTACCTGAACAGGTAGTGAACAGAGTACCTGAACAGGTAGTGAACAGAGTACCTGAACAGGTAGAGAACAGAGTACCTGAGCAGGTAGAGAACAGAGTACCTGAACAGGTAGAGAACAGAGTACCTGAGCAGGTAGTGAACAGAGTACCTGAACAGGTAGAGAACAGAGTACCTGAGCAGGTAGTATACAGTTGGGTGTACTTGTCTACAACAGTTTTATTACGTTTTTACGACCTAAAACCTCAAAGTAAGTCATGTATTGAAGCTGAATGATATGAATCAAAGTGTCACACTGTTGGAGTTCAGAGTTTATCTTCAACATGTGGTCCAGGTGTAGCACCGCCACAGGACAGTTTATTATTATTTTACTATAGTTACCACCATAACTGCCATAACGTCCTGATCACATCTGTGTGTGTGTGTGTGTGTGTGTGTGTGTGTGTGTGTGGGGTCCTGTCTCAGCATGTCTTCTACCAGTCGGGCCGCCCCTATAAGAACTTTTCCACCTTCATCCAGTTTCCCACAATCTAAAAACAAAAGAAACGGTTTCTGTAAAGATAAAACTGTCTTCCTATAAGTCGACGGTTCATTCATAAATATGACGTCATAGACTCAGACATTTTAAATCTCACATTAAAAACACAATTGAAACGTATTTATTCGTTATTGTCTTTAACTTTAATAGTCACTCTTCCTCCGTTTTCTTTCTTTCTTTTTATTTATTCTCTTGTTTCTTCACTTTGTTGTGAATCACTTTAATGACATAAAGTGTATTATTATTATTATTACTATGATTCACATTATGTCTCCCTTCAGCGCCCCCCTGTGGAGGCGTTTAGTCCTCGTCTGTTACAGACCATAATATCCTGTCAGTTCACCATGGTTACCATCAGTCCAGGGTCAGATTAGATCTCCTGATCTGACAATAATATATTATATATATATTATTGTACAATAATATATTATATATATATTATTGTACATCATTTACTTGTAAGTATACGCTGCTGATACTTTTCTAGTTCAACTTCTGTAAACTTCTACTTGTAACAGAGTATTTCTACACTGTGGTATTAGTACTTCACAGTGTGTTACACATACAGATGATAACTTGTTGTGAATGAGAGCCATCAGCTTCCTCTGTTTGCTCAAGGGCACGTCAGCAGTGACAGAGCTGCTGGCAGAGATCGGCAGCGTGTGGTCGACCCGCTAACCGCCGCCTGACATTTGCATAACGTCACACACACACACACACACACACACACACACACACACACACACACACACACACACCTGAGACAGAAAAGACTGATAAACTTCAAAAGAAAAATAAGAAAACGTTTTTTCTTTTTCTGCTGAGTGATAAGACTTTTAAACCTTTAAACAAGACAAAGTCCTCTAGAACCTCATCAAGTTAGAACTTATTGAAGGACCCCTATCCCCCCTCACGGTTCTCTAGAACTTTGTCAAGGACCCTTGGGACTCTGATATCTGCACTAGGTCCCTGAAACTCCCCTCGAGTGAAACTGGAACTACCTTAATGCCGTTACTTAGAACCGTCCAAGAACTCTTGGAACCCTGAATCCTGTCACCCCTGAAACTCTGCCTTGTAATGCTGGGAACCTCTTAAACATTGCTGGAACTAAATCCCCCAAATTAGTGGAACCTTTAAAAACAACAGAACACGTTCACAAACTTGCTAATTTAATGACTCCTGCCACATGAAGGAACCATAAGGAAACCCTCAAAAGTCTCAATCAAGGAACTCTACGACCATCTTAAGGACTGCCAACGTCCTTCAAGAACCCTGAAAGTACATAGAACCAAGGAACACTGACCAATGAGAAGCCTGAGCCCCCTCAGAAGTATCCAAACACCTCCTCGACTTCTCTCCTGGATCTTTCCTGCACTGTTTATCCTCAACCTGCCGGTCGGTCGTGGAAAGTTTCTGTTGCCTGAGGCTGGATGTTGACAGGAGTTTATGAACATCACAGCAGAGAGATCATGACGAGTCTGAACAAGGTTTACAGGACGGACTGAATCTACCTTCAGTACTGTTACAGAAACCTCTTCACATGTCCTCAGGCTGAAGGATCTCAACATTTCACTACACCTGCTCTGGCGGTTCATCAACATGCTGCCGACTTGTATCAGGTAGATTTAGTGTCAAGATATCAACGTCCCCCCAAGAACGTCCTCAATGACGCATGAAACCTCCTCAAAGGCCACTTGAGCCTCATGAGATGAACCATAAAGCACCGCGGTGGGACAACAACAACCAACAACAACCAACACAGTGCAAGAAACAGAAACATGTACAAATGTACAATCAAATATAAAATAAAGTGCACAACAAACAGACAACAGGAGTGTCGAGTGTGATTAAATAAAGAAACAGGATGTAAAGGGGAACCAGAAGATGTCCTGGAGATGAGTCAGTGGGGGACCCGGGCTCTGTTAATGAGCCCGACTGGGGACGGGAAGAAACTGTTCGTGTGGCGTGAGGTCTTGGTCCTGATGGAGGTCTTGGTCCTGATGGAGGTCTTGGTCCTGATGGAGGTCTTGGTCCTGATGGACCTCAGCCTCCTGCCAGATGGAAGGGGCACGAACAGATCATGTCCAGGGTGAGAGGGGTCGGCTACAATCCTTCAGGGTCCTTGAAGAGAACAAGTCCTGGAGGGACGGCAGATTGCAGCCAATCACCCTCTCAGGAGAGTGAATGATGCGCTGCAGTCTGTCCTTGGCAGTGGCTGCAGCGTACCAGACCGTGATGGAGGAGCAGAGGATGGACTCAATGGGTACATCTCAAGTCTCTTAATTGCATCCCCGTTTCCCTCACTTGCATCCTTTCCTTGCGTCTTAGTCCCTCCCACCAGGGATGCATGGAGGAAACCATGCGAGGAGAGAGGAAACGAGGAAATCTGATTTAAGAGACATGAGACGTCCTTTCCTCCGAAGCATCACGTGAAGCGACGTCTGTTTCTGATGACGGAGGATCAGCTGATCACAGCTGATCAGCTGTCAGTCGGCTTTAACAGCTGGAGAGACTTTAGAGAAGTTTGTGTCTGTTCACATGATCACTGTACTTAATAATAGTAACTAATAATACTAATAACTAATAAAGACACACAGTTATCATCACTGTACTTAATAATAGAAACTAATAATACTAATAACTAATAAAGACAGTAATCATCAGTGTAGAGGTGTTTCTCTCTGTAGTCTGTTAACAAACTGTTCTGTTTATAAGATCAGGATCTATTTCTACGGCGGAATGCGATCGTCTTCTTTATGAATTATCTGCGTCTGTACGTTTTTAAATTGTGACTGTGACGTCATTAATAAATAACCCAGAATATGATTATTGTTTCTCTTAAATGATGAAACTCATCAAACACTCAGGAATGATCCGCCTCACGTGACTGAATGAAATGATGATCAATGATGTAAAAAGCTCTCTCTCACTTTAATTGTTTCATAATAAAGTTATTGAGGGAAACATCAGGTCATGAAAACACAAATCTTTATAATAAATGAAGAAAGTTGTTTGTGGTCCTTTTGTTGTTCAGACAATGAACATCTATTTAAACCAGACGGTGAATCAGAAAACATATCAAATATAAACTAGAGTTTAATCTGTAAAACACTTCCTGGAAGTCTGTTCTCGTGGCTCCTCTCTCCTCTCTCCTCTCTCCTCTCTCCTCTCTCCTCTCTCCTCTCTCCTCGCTCCTCTGACCTAAATAAGAGCTTTGGGACAGCCGTCAATATGGAGGAGCAGAACAACTTCCGGTTCGAGAGAGGAGAGAGGAGAGAGGAGAGAGGAGAGAGGAGAGAGGAGAGAGGAGACGACAATTAAGAGACTTGAGAAGTACTCAATGATGGCTGTGTAGAAGTGCACCATCATTGTCTTTGACAGGTTGAACTTCTTCAGCTGCCTCAGGAAGTTCATCCTCTGCTGAGCCTTCCTGGTGATGGAGCTGATGTTCAGCTCCCACTGGAGGTCCTGGGTTATGATGGAGACCAGGAAGAGGAAGGACTCCACAGCATCGATGGGGAGTCACACAGGGTGATGGGGGGAGTCACACAGGGTGATGGGGGGAGTCACACAGGGTGATAGGGGGAGTCACACAGGGTGATGGGGGGGGGAGTCACACAGGGTGATGGGGGGAGTCACACAGGGTGATAGGGGGAGTCACACAGGGTGATGGGGGGAGTCACACAGGGTGATGGGGGGAGTCACACAGGGTGATAGGGGGAGTCACACAGGGTGATGGGGGGAGTCACACAGGGTGATGGGGGGAGTCACACAGGGTGATAGGGGGAGTCACACAGGGTGATAGGGGGGAGTCACACAGGGTGATGGGGGGAGTCACACAGGGTGATGGGGGGAGTCACACAGGGTGATAGGGGGGAGTCACACAGGGTGATGGGGGGAGTCACACAGGGTGATGGGGGGAGTCACACAGGGTGATGGGGGGAGTCACACAGGGTGATAGGGGGAGTCACACAGGGTGATGGGGGGAGTCACACAGGGTGATGGGGGGAGTCACACAGGGTGATAGGGGGAGTCACACAGGGTGATGGGGGGAGTCACACAGGGTGATAGGGGGAGTCACACAGGGTGATAGGGGGAGTCACACAGGGTGATAGGGGGAGTCACACAGGGTGATGGGGGAGTCACACAGGGTGATGGGGGGAGTCACACAGGGTGATAGGGGGAGTCACACAGGGTGATAGGGGGAGTCACACAGGGTGATGGGGGAGTCACACAGGGTGATGGGGGAGTCACACAGGGTGATAGGGGGGGGAGTCACACAGGGTGATGGGGGGAGTCACACAGGGTGATAGGGGGAGTCACACAGGGTGATGGGGGGAGTCACACAGGGTGATAGGGGGAGTCACACAGGGTGATGGGGGGAGTCACACAGGGTGATGGGGGGAGTCACACAGGGTGATAGGGGGGAGTCACACAGGGTGATGGGGGGAGTCACACAGGGTGATAGGGGGAGTCACACAGGGTGATGGGGGAGTCACACAGGGTGATGGGGGAGTCACACAGGGTGATAGGGGGAGTCACACAGGGTGATGGGGGAGTCACACAGGGTGATGGGGGAGTCACACAGGGTGATAGGGGGAGTCACACAGGGTGATAGGGGGGAGTCACACAGGGTGATGGGGGGGGAGTCACACAGGGTGATAGGGGGAGTCACACAGGGTGATGGGGGGGGGAGTCACACAGGGTGATAGGGGGAGTCACACAGGGTGATAGGGGGAGTCACACAGGGTGATAGGGGGGAGTCACACAGGGTGATAGGGGGAGTCACACAGGGTGATGGGGGGGGGAGTCACACAGGGTGATAGGGGGAGTCACACAGGGTGATAGGGGGAGTCACACAGGGTGATAGGGGGAGTCACACAGGGTGATGGGGGGGGGAGTCACACAGGGTGATAGGGGGAGTCACACAGGGTGATGGGGGGGGGGAGTCACACAGGGTGATAGGGGGAGTCACACAGGGTGATGGGGGGGGGAGTCACACAGGGTGATAGGGGGAGTCACACAGGGTGATAGGGGGAGTCACACAGGGTGATAGGGGGGAGTCACACAGGGTGATAGGGGGAGTCACACAGGGTGATAGGGGGAGTCACACAGGGTGATAGGGGGAGTCACACAGGGTGATAGGGGGGAGTCACACAGGGTGATAGGGGGAGTCACACAGGGTGATGGGGGAGTCACACAGGGTGATAGGGGGAGTCACACAGGGTGATAGGGGGAGTCACACAGGGTGATAGGGGGAGTCACACAGGGTGATGGGGGAGTCACACAGGGTGATGGGGGAGTCACACAGGGTGATAGGGGGAGTCACACAGGGTGATAGGGGGGAGTCACACAGGGTGATAGGGGGAGTCACACAGGGTGATGGGGGGGGGAGTCACACAGGGTGATAGGGGGAGTCACACAGGGTGATAGGGGGAGTCACACGGGGTGATAGGGGGAGTCACACAGGGTGATGGGGGGAGTCACACAGGGTGATAGGGGGAGTCACACAGGGTGATGGGGGAGTCACACAGGGTGATAGGGGGAGTCACACAGGGTGATAGGGGGGAGTCACACAGGGTGATAGGGGGAGTCACACAGGGTGATGGGGGGGGGAGTCACACAGGGTGATAGGGGGAGTCACACAGGGTGATAGGGGGAGTCACACAGGGTGATAGGGGGAGTCACACAGGGTGATGGGGGGAGTCACACAGGGTGATGGGGGAGTCACACAGGGTGATAGGGGGAGTCACACAGGGTGATGGGGGAGTCACACAGGGTGATAGGGGGAGTCACACAGGGTGATGGGGGGAGTCACACAGGGTGATGGGGGAGTCACACAGGGTGATAGGGGGAGTCACACAGGGTGATAGGGGGAGTCACACAGGGTGATAGGGGGAGTCACACAGGGTGATGGGGGAGTCACACAGGGTGATAGGGGGAGTCACACAGGGTGATAGGGGGGAGTCACACAGGGTGATAGGGGGAGTCACACAGGGTGATGGGGGAGTCACACAGGGTGATGGGGGAGTCACACAGGGTGATGGGGGAGTCACACAGGGTGATAGGGGGGGGGAGTCACACAGGGTGATGGGGGAGTCACACAGGGTGATGGGGGAGTCACACAGGGTGATAGGGGGAGTCACACAGGGTGATAGGGGGAGTCACACAGGGTGATAGGGGGAGTCACACAGGGTGATGGGGGGAGTCACACAGGGTGATAGGGGGGAGTCACACAGGGTGATAGGGGGAGTCACACAGGGTGATAGGGGAGTCACACAGGGTGATAGGGGGAGTCACACAGGGTGATGGGGGAGTCACACAGGGTGATAGGGGGAGTCACACAGGGTGATAGGGGGAGTCACACAGGGTGATGGGGGAGTCACACAGGGTGATAGGGGGAGTCACACAGGGTGATGGGGGAGTCACACAGGGTGATAGGGGGAGTCACACAGGGTGATGGGGGAGGTGGGGCTGCGTTCCTCCTGAAATCCACAACCATCTCCACTGTGTTTAGAGCGTTGAGCTCTAAGTTGTTCAGACCCACCAGGTCACCAGATGGTCAGTCTCCCACCTGTAGGCGGACTCATCCCCACCAGAGATGAGTCCAATGAGGGTGGTGTCATCCGTGAACTTCAGGAGCTTGACGGACTGGTGACTGGAGGAGCAGCTGTTGGTGTTCAGGGAGAAGAGCAAAGGGGAAAGAACGCAGCCTTGGGGGGGAACCGGTGCTGATGGTCCGAAAGGCCGAGACGTGTTTTCCCAGCTTCACGTGCTGCTTCCTGTCAGACAGGAAGTCTGTGATCCACTTGTAGGTGGAGTCGAGCACGTGCAGCTGAGAGAGCTTGTCATGCAGCAGAGACGGGATGATGGTGTTAAAGGCAGAGCTGAAGTCCACAAACAGGATCCTGGTGTAGGTTCCTGAGGAGTCCAGATGCTGGAGGATGAAGTGAAGGGCCATGTTGACTGCGTCATCTACAGACCTGTTGGCTCTGTAGGTGAACTGTGGGGGGTCCAGGAGTGGGTCAGTGAGGGTTTTGAGGTGGGACAGGACCAGGCGCTCAAAAGACTTCATGGCTACAGAGGTCAGGGCGACGGGCCTGTAGTCATTGAGTCCTGTGGTCCTGGTTCTTTGGGGACGGGGATGATGGTGGAGGCCTTGAAGCAGGCTGGTACGTGGCTCGTCTCCAGGGAGGTGATGAAGATGTCTGTGAACACCAGAGACGGCTGATCAGCGCTCAGGGTGGAGGGGGAGACAGAGTCCGGGCCGGCGGCTTTGCGGGGGTTCTGTTTTTTAAATAGCCTGTTGACGTCTCTCTCCAGAATAGAGTCGTCACTGGGGAAGGGGGGGGGGGGGGACACTGGGATGGGTGGTACAGAGGCATGAGCCCCTGCTGAGCTGGGGATGGGGGGCTGGTGGTCTGGGGTTAGGGTCAGGACTGTCCCATTGTCTTTCGAATCTACAGTAGAACTCGTTCAGCTCGTCTGCCAGGGGGGGGTCGTTCATGGAGTGTGGG
This sequence comes from Leptoclinus maculatus, assembly GCA_032191485.1. NCBI lineage: Eukaryota > Metazoa > Chordata > Actinopteri > Perciformes > Stichaeidae > Leptoclinus > Leptoclinus maculatus. The sequence goes on along the minus strand of JAVDOI010000271.1, from coordinate 35,880 downwards.
GGGGGGGGGGGGGGGGGGTGATCTGAGACCTCTCCAGACAGAAGCAGACTCTCTTGCTGAGAGTCTCTCAGAGTACAGATGTTTAGTGTCTCTCACCGCCTTACTAAACCTGTACTTCGACTCTTTGTCCCCACTCCTAACTGACCGGTCTGAGTTCTGCTGTGAACAGGTTTGTCGTCGTTGTAACTCACCTGGTGCTGGTTGGAACACAGCCGTCCTCACAGCTGATGTATGACGTCACAGTACAACAGGAAGTCTTTTTAAACAAAGAGATTCTGGAGACTTTAATCAGATCATGAGTTTAAAGATGAGCCTCCGAATAAACAAACAGTGACATCACTTCACCAGACTCAACACTTAGAGGTAGAGGTTCATCTTCAGATCCTCAGTCTGAGGGTTCAGGTCTTAAGGGGACACCAGGACCAGACTCAACACTGCCCCCGTGTGGCTGAAGGATGAACTGTTCTTATTCTTTATAAACAGTTTGTGATGTTTAATAAATGAACCGGTTCATTAATAAAGGACTCGTCAGACACCAGAGTCTCTTCACACTTTAATTAAAAAACAAACTCGACACATTCAACAGCAGAAACAACAAAAGATCAAAAAAGAAAAAACATTTGTAGAAAATAAATATTTTCTGCTAAATGATCAAACTGTTATTTTACAGTCGGACGTCTTAAAACCTCGAAGTATTTACAGTTTGTTCTCCAAACGTCTGAATCCAGCCACCCGATTGGTCCGTCGGGTTCTTCTTTACCTGCACAACAGAACAAGAACCGTTAGCCTAGCTTAGCACAAACACCGGGAGCCTAGCTACATCCTGTTTATTGATCAGGAGACTTTAACATTTATTTCCTCACTTTGTAAAACAAAATGTAACAAACAAATACAAAGATGAATGTTTATTAACTCTAAACATCAAGACACGTCTCTGTGCTCTTGATTTTCAAAATAAAAGTCCTGCTCCTCTACAGAACCATCATGACTAGAAGTAGAACAGTTATGATGACATCAATCATTAAAAGAAGAAAACACAAGATTCATTTCTTTAATCATTTTTTACAAAAATTGGAAAACATTAGTCTCTAATACATCTAACATTCTCCCTCTCCTCCTCTCCTCCTCCACTTCCTGTAGTTCAGTCCTAGTGTCTCCTCCCCCCCCCTCCCCTCCTCTCCTCTCCCCTCCCCTCCCTGTAGTTCATAGTGTCTCCCCTCCCCTCCCCTCCTCTCCTCTCCCCCTCCCTCCCCTCCTGTAGTTCATAGTGGACCTCCCCTCCCCTCCTCCTCCACTTCCTGTAGTTCAGTCCTAGTGGTCTCCCCCTCCTCTCCTTCACTTCCTGTAGTTCATAGTGTCTCCTCTCCCCTCCCCTCCTCTCTGTAGTTCATAGTGTCTCCCTCTCTCCTCCCCTCCTCTCTGTAGTTCATAGTGTCTCCTCTCCCCTCCCCTCCCCTCCTCCTCCCCTCTCCTTCACTTCCTGTAGTTCATAGTGTCTCCTCTCCCCTCCCCTCCCCTCCTCTCCTCCCCTCCTCCCTGTAGTTCATAGTGTCTCCTCTCCCCTCCCCTCCTCTCCTCCTCCCCTCTCCTCCTCCCTGTAGTTCATAGTGTCTCCTCTCCCCTCCCCTCCCCTCCTCTCCTCTCCTCCTCTCCTCCCCCTCCCTTAGTTCATAGTGTCTCCTCTCTCCTCTCCTCTCCTCTCCTCCTCTCCCCTCCCCTCCCCTCCCTGTAGTTCTAGTGTCTCCTCTCTCCTCCTCCCCTCACCTGTAGTTCATAGTGTCTCCTCTCCCCTCCCCTCCTCTCCTCTGCCATCCTCTCCTCCCCTCCCTGTAGTTCATAGTGTCTCCTCTCTCCTCTCCTCTCCTCCTCTCCCCTCCCCTCCCCGTAGTTCATAGTGTCTCCTCTCTCCTCCTCCCCTCCCCTGTAGTTCATAGTGTCTCCTCTCTCCTCCTCCCCTCCCCTGTAGTTCATAGTGTCTCCTCTCCCCTCCCCTCCTCTCCTCTCCTCCTCTCCTCCCCTCCCTGTAGTTCATAGTGTCTCCTCTCTCCTCTCCTCTCCTCCTCTCCCCTCCCCTCCCCGTAGTTCATAGTGTACTCCTCTCTCCTCTCCTCTCCTCCTCTCCCCTCCCCTCCCCGTGAGTTCATAGTGTCTCCTCTACCTCCTCCCCTCCCTGTAGTTCATAGTGTCTCCTCTCTCCTCCTCCCCTCCCTGTAGTCATAGTGTCTCCTCTCCCCTCCCCTCCCCTCCTCTCCTCTCCTCCTCCCCTCCCTGTAGTTCATAGTGTCTCCTCTCTCCTCCTCTCCTCCCTGTAGTTCATAGTGTCTCCTCTCCCCTCCCCTCCCCTCCTCTCCTCCTCTCCTCCCTGTAGTTCATAGTGTCTCCTCTCCCCTCCCCTCCCCTCCCCTCCCCTCCTCTCCTCCTTCACTTCCTGTAGTTCATAGAGTGTCTCCTCTCCCCTCCCCTCCCCCTCCCCTCCTCTCCTCCCCTCCCTGTAGTTCCTAGTGTCTCCTCTCTCTTGTCACATGACTGTTGGTCTGTGATGAATCCATCATGACGTCATAGTTTCACTGAGGCGTTCACACTTTATTAGTGATTTTAAAACCTCTGAGGTCGTGAGAGATCGTCAGGTGTGTCGTGGGAAACATGTCCAATTTCATTTAATGAGTCCAAAAATATGATTTAGTTGTTTTCAAATACTTTGCCATTGTTGAGCGTCTGAGCTGCACTGACTCAGTAATAATACTCTTCCATGCCAGTGGGGTGGCAGTAGGTAGCGCAGTAATGACCGTGTTAATGTAGGACAGTAGAATGAAATGATGGGGAGAGGTTGAGGTGACGAGACGAACAGATGGAGAAATATTTGAAAAAGGAAAAATGCAGACTCTGAACTGGGCCCTGGACAACATAACCCAGATGAAAAGCCTCGTAAGGATCAACACATTGAGAGACTTGTCATTACATTGTCAGCATATATCGGCCCTCGGTACAACACGGCCCGCCAGAAAATATCAGATGTTTATCATAACTGGCCCGCCACACCCACAGAGCTCCGGGACGAAATGTGGCGATGTGAGCTGGCTTTATGTTCAACATAACGAAGCATGTCACTGCGCTAAACCTCCAGCTTCAGGGACGGGGACGTGTGATCACAGACCATGTTGTGATGCAGTCAAAGTCTCCACCGCTGTGTTCCCGACTGAGCATTGTGCTGATAACTGGGTGCACTTTGCAGCTCAGACGTTTAAATTTGAACTGCTCAGCAATCCGTTTGCAGTTGACGTGTAAAGAGCACTCTGTGGAGCTGATAGACCTCCAGTGTGATGACACTCAAAGTATGACTCTGAGGGCGCTGCACAGTTTCCAAGCTTCATCCCAAAACGATGCCTTAACTCCGCCTACATGCTGCTCAAACGCTCTGCATGTTTGGAAGCACATACCTGTGAGCAGCTGTTCTCTGTGATGAAGATGAACACAGACCCACACAGGAGTCTCACTGATGCACCTTCACATCTGGCTCTGCATACAATAATGTCGCCTACCTAAACATGGATTCTTTTTGCTTCTTGTCCAGTATCCCTTCTATCCTGTTTATTAAATGTGACTCTATTTGGCCCTCAACGTAGTCCATACCTGCAAACTCATAAGGGTGAAAAAGGTGACAAGTCCAAAACCATGTCCGGGGGGGGGGGGGGGGGGGGGGGGGGGGGGGGGTGCTGGTGGCATGATTTTCGATTTCAAATATGATCTTTAAAATGTAGCATTCTGGTGTACTCTGAGAATAACATTAAGTGATAAGACCATATTTACTTTAAGCAAAAGAATAATGTATTATTCAGTTATTTATCACTATTTCAGCTCGAGTTGAAGAGCTAGTTAGCTTATCTTCATCTTATATTTTATCTTATTTTTTATTCTATTTTCAATTCAATATCTTCTCTGTTATTTTTATTGTACTGTATATATTGTGCATTTCCCATACCTTCATATTTTATCTACTCTGTAACTTGCTGCTGCTACAAACAAATTTCCCCCTGGGGATAAATAAAGTTTATATCTATCTATCTATCTATCTATCTATCTATCTAAACAGAATCACAAAGTTATAGCTATTTTATAATTTAATAATTTTTCTTAAATACACTACATGTATTTTAATTAAAAAAAATATTTGTCCCATTATCTTATTTTCTCATTGCACAGCTACTGTCTTCCTCAGTTGCTCTGCTTCCCAGTGCAGCTTGTTTTAAGTAGAGCTTTTATCCATTCAGATTTCACCTCTGTGTCTCTCAATAGAAGAGAGGCCCCAGGCCTTCAGACTCAAAAAGTACTTCTATGTGCCGTTTAAAATGAATGGGGACGTGTTCAACCAATCAGATCTTTAGTTTGACATGTTGGCATATTCTTGAGTGTTAAGCAGCCGCTACCCCCAGACCAGCCGGCCTACTCCACCGTCAACGTTACACGTCCAGGTGCTGCTTTGCTGCGAAGTCCAGGGTGTGCCTGTGATTGGTCAGTGGGTGAGCACGTGACTAAAGTGAAACTTGCCAGCAGAGCTTAGTTGGAGTAGTACGAGTTCAAATTTGAAAGATATGGAAGAAATTATAACATTTGTAGGGTTTTGCTTGGTGTAGTTTATTTATTTTTTGACCTAGCTTTGTTTTTGAACACTCAACGACTCAAGACTATCGTCAAACGAAACTTAACAGCATTATCCTAATTCGCGATAATGACGAACGTTAAAAGTCGAGAGTTCCGCATGTAGTGGACGTTAACTTAACCCAGCAAGTCTGAACGGTAACGGAACATAACGTAACTTAAACTGTAACGGAGGGAAATGAAGACGGTGTAGACATCTTAACGCTGATTGGACAAGACTCGACACGTCACATCCAAGATGTTTTATTGCGAAGATCACCATGTCACCTTTTCTCCTCATCTCACTCCAATCGGAGAAAGGCTGGCAGGCCAGTTGACCCCCCCCCCCCCCCAAAAAAAAAAAAACTCTACGGATCTACACCATTCACGTGGATGACATATTTTTTATTAAAAACGGCGAATTTCGCCGAAAAGCGACAAGTTTGCAGGTATGACGTAGTCACAATGTTTAGTTTAGTCCCTCTCTGAGATTGACTTTGACATCATGGTATATATGCTGTATTATGATAAAAGGTGTCATTTTGTAACTTTTGTGGTCTTTTTAATGTAAAGTGTGCCGCGGCTCAGAAAAGGTTGAACAACACTGGTGTAATGTTTCTACACTGTTTAAAGTGAACTCTTTATGAGAGTTTATTTTGTTTTGGTGATTGTTTAAATAAAAGATGTTTTTTTAAAGAGCTGCTCACCGATTGGCTGACGTCTCACAGAGGTTTGGGGAGGCCGGTCACCTCGGCGACGCACTCGTCGTAGGCGTCCTGGTAGTCCTCGTGAGGTTTGATCAGGATCACGCAGGTCGGCCTCTTGGAACCGGCAGAAGAACCCAGATCCTGGAACCAGAGAGGAGGAGGCGGGGCTTAGTCGCATGACAACAAACAAAGATGGCCGCCGCTGAGCCAGACGCTCGTTAAGCGCAGGAAGCAGAAATAAAAGTGTTTTTAAGTTAAGAGACGAAGAAGAGACAGTTCAGTACATCTGTACTTATTAATACAAATATTACTATTATTACTCTTAAGCCTCAGAATACGTCTCTCGTCTCCTCTACAGTCAGATAAACGACTCATTCATCTCATTATTCTGGTTCTGGTCCTGGTCTCACACTCACCCCTTTAGAGGGGATGTAGGCGTACGGCAGGTTCCTGTCCTCACACATGACGGGCAGGTGACAGTAGACGTCTATGGGCAGCGTGTCTCCGGCCATCACCACGATGCTGCACACAGATGAAT
>JAVDOI010000271.1:7500-25000 GCA_032191485.1 Leptoclinus maculatus | reverse complement strand
GGAGGTCATGTGACGTCAGTCTGAGGCGACCAGATCTCTGAGAACATTACCGATGACGAGGACCGCTGCTGTGACCAGAGACACCAACCCGACCAGAACCAACACCAGAACCACGCTGACACTGCTGCTGCTGACCTGTGACACACACACACACACACACACACCACATTTATTGATACCAATACTTATCAATACTTTTATTGATTGATATTAAAAACACAGTGATGAAGCTGTGGTTTATACAACTAAACTACTTAGTTAGGTTTATATAACTAAACTACTTAGTTAGGTTTATATAACTAAACTACTTAGTTAGGTTTATATAACTAAACTACTTAGTTAGGTTTATATAACTAAACTACTTAGTTAGGTTTATACAACTAAACTACTTAGTTAGGTTTATACAACTAAACTACTTAGTTAGGTTTATATAACTAAACTACTTAGTTAGGTTTATATAACTAAACTACTTAGTTAGGTTTATATAACTAAACTACTTAGTTAGGTTTATACAACTAAACTACTTAGTTAGGTTTATATAACTAAACTACTTAGTTAGGTTTATACAACTAAACTACTTAGTTAGGTTTATACAACTAAACTACTTAGTTAGGTTTATATAACTAAACTACTTAGTTAGGTTTATACAACTAAACTACTTAGTTAGGTTTATACAACTAAACTACTTAGTTAGGTTTATATAACTAAACTACTTAGTTAGGTTTATATAACTAAACTACTTAGTTAGGTTTATATAACTAAACTACTTAGTTAGGTTTATATAACAAAACTACTTAGTTAGGTTTATACAACTAAACTACTTAGTTAGGTTTATATAACTAAACTACTTAGTTAGGTTTATATAACTAAACTACTTAGTTAGGTTTATATAACTAAACTACTTAGTTAGGTTTATATAACAAAACTACTTAGTTAGGTTTATATAACAAAACTACTTAGTTAGGTTTATATAACAAAACTACTTAGTTAGGTTTATACAACTAAACTACTTAGTTAGGTTTATACAACTAAACTACTTAGTTAGGTTTATATAACTAAACTACTTAGTTAGGTTTATATAACAAAACTACTTAGTTAGCTTCATACAACAAAACTACTTAGTTAGGTTTATATAACTAAACTACTTAGTTAGGTTTATATAACTAAACTACTTAGTTAGGTTTATATAACTAAACTACTTAGTTAGGTTTAGACAACTAAACTACTTAGTTAGGTTTAGACAACTAAACTACTTAGTTAGGTTTAGACAACTAAACTACTTAGTTAGGTTTAGACAACTAAACTACTTAGTTAGGTTTATATAACTAAACTACTTAGTTAGGTTTATATAACTAAACTACTTAGTTAGGTTTATATAACAAAACTACTTAGTTAGGTTTATATAACTAAACTACTTAGTTAGGTTTAGGTAAAGATGGTGGTTTGGGTTAAAATCACAACAGAAGTTCTGTTACTGAAGTACAGAAGTTACATGACGAATAAATCAAAGTTGACTTATGGTTTCACACGATGTTGAAAGTAAGTTTTACACTTTTCAACCGTCTGAGTTTCTCTGAAGTTAATATTCCTCTCTCACCTCGGCGATGATGCTACTGGAGGAGGAAGTCAGGAGGCGCTCGGTCGAGGTCAGCTGACCTGCAGGACGAGGAAATGAAAGCAGATGTTTGAGTGCAGCTGTGTCAGCAGCATGATGTCATGATGAACGATTTAGACTCTGTACTTCCCTCAAAATAAATAAAGTTTCATCTTAACTTATGAAGTATTGACTTAAAAGCAAAATCTGTTTGATCATATAAAAAATAAAATATACCATATAATTGTATAGTTTCCATGAAAACGGTGTAAAATATGCAGAATAGAGCAAAAAATGTACCAAACTGCAAACATACATTTTTAATATTCAAAATGCTGGATGGAAAAACAGACATTAAGCAAAACACAGATCTATATTCAGAAATATAATGTCCTTTCAATTAACCTGTGAATCGCTTAATACAGCATACACATAGCTACCACTAATGCTAATGGTTAGCATACACATATCCTAGCCTTGCATGTAAACTCTAATTCACAAATGTTTATAAGAGTTTATAATGTATTATGTCACCATAACAGACATTTTACAGCACTTACCTAAACAAAATCATAACAATAGTCAGTAGCATCAGCCTTAGTGATTAGCATGAGCTAATTGAAAGTCGTTAACGGCCATCATGAACAGTAAGTTAATAACAGTAAAGTCTGGATACATGTTAAAGCAACGTAGACCGAGTCCAGCGGTTCATGTGAAGCTTTTTATGTTCTGTAACTGGAGCATGAAATCATGGTGGGACTAGTAAGCTAGCTAGCTAACTAGCTACCCGCTAAATGAGTAAAACTGAACTTAATGCTCATCAACACTCTTGTCTCAGCGTAGGAAAGATCTTTACTATCAGCAGATATTTAGAATTTCCAGGGTGGAGATACTTTGTGGTCTTTAATGTAGAGAATGAAGATGTAGTATCTTCATTCTCTCTGTGTGGTACCTGTTGTAGAAGCCGTCTGATCGGTAGTCGTCTCTCTGGTTAACGTTGTTGATGTGGTCGTCTCTGGAGCTGAAACACAAAACAACATCTGTGACTGTTCAATCAATCAATCACCAATCTTTATATATCTGACCCATAACTCCACCAGAAAACACTCTATAAACTTTCATTGTCATGCAGATGATACTCAATTATATCTATCGATCAAGATGAAACCAACCAGCTCGTTAAACTTCAAGCATGTCTTCAGGACTTAAAAACCTGGATGACCTGCAACTTACTGATGTTAAACTCAGACTAAACTGAAGTTGGTCTACTATAAATCAGTTATCTAATGATATAGTTTCTCTAGATGTTATTGCTCTGCATTCAGCAGCACCGTAAAGAATCTCTGAGTTACTTTTGATCAGAATTTGTCCTTTATCTCCCAGATAAAACAAATTTCTAGGACTGCCTTTTTTCACCTACTTAATATTTAATAAATCAGACACATCTTGTCTCAAAGCGATGCAGAAAACTTAGTTCATGCATTTGTTACCTCTAGACTAGATTACTGTGATTCCTTATTATCAGGCTGCTCTAATAAGTCTCTTGAATCTCTCCAGCTGATTCAGAATGCTGCAGCTCGTGTACTAACAAGAACTAAGAAAAGAGATCATATTAGTCCTGTATTAGCTTCTCTGCACTGGCTCCATGTAACATCTAGAATAGAATTTAAAATCCTTCTGCTCACCTATAAAGCCCTAATTGGTCAGACACCATCATATCTTAAGGAGCTTATACCATATTATCCTACTAGAGAACTGACTCAGGTTCATAGTTAGAGTGGATGTTTACAGATTCTAAAGACCTCTGAGGCAAATTTGTGATAGTGGGCTTTCCAAAATAAATTGAATTTAATTAATTTGAATTGTCTGCTGTAACAGTCAAATGTCCGGCTGAGATTCGTAAAGTGTCCATCCGTATGCTAACACGTCAGACCTTCAGGATTTTATCACGATCAGCTGACAAGAAGTAAACATGGACCCAAACTGAATGGTCTATGAAACATACATATAGCGTAGAAACAGTGGAACAACCAACCAGTTTAAACTCAACTTAACTCAACTAAAACTATATTCTATAAACACTTTATTAACCAAATCAATAATTTCTCACCTTTCTCAACAACCAAATCAAAGTGATGTTTGTCGTCATTGAACCATCCGGGTATGTCCACTCTGCACCCGTAGAGTCCAGCATCCGTCTCTGAGACGTTCAGGATCGTCAGAGAAACGTCTCCATCCACCAGTCGTCCCAGTAACTGATACCTGCTGGAAACTCTGGTTCCTTCCTTCACATTGTGTCCGTCGGTGGAGACGAGCTGGTCTCCGCATCCTGAGGCTGGTATTCCACCTCGACCCCAACAGGCGGACAGCGCCCTGTTGTCTTTGATGTTGTATTTACAGGACAGAGTGACACCTTCACCGGTTTGACCAACAACTCTGATGCCGTCACCTTCACTGACTGTGGGACACAAACAAACGCTGTAAAATCAGATCTCAACCTGTTCTTATCTGCTGCTTCATCCGGTTTTAATTTTTATAATCCTTCAGGTTTGTCTGAAAGTCAAATTTCCCAAAATAAATGAAAATAAAACCCCAACGTGTGTGTTTGAAAGTGTTAAATATGACGTAATATATAATTAAATATGATTAATATCAAAACTGACTGTCTGTCAAAAGAAAAAAGTACAAAAACAGAAAGAAACATTTGTTTTCTACAAATCTACAAATAAATGCTGTGAAGAAGAAACAGTGTTATTGTCAGTAATATTAACAGAAACCAAACAACACCCCGAGGAAGTTCTATTAAAGTGTTCGATCTCTTGTGAATGGAGAAACGGTGATCAAGTGAATATACATCACCTGTGAGGAGAGCGAGGAGCAGAACGATCTTCATCGTGAACACACTGACACAGTTTCATCACACGCTCACATTTAAACTCACACTGAGTCACAGCTGCACACTGTAAAAAATGTTCTGCTTCTGCTTCAGAGAGAAGAAAAAAAAACACAATGAAAAAAAAAAGAAACAAAGAAACTTCTGAGACATTTTTAAACATGTTTCTTTAAATCAGGCACAAATATAAGGATGGTACAAGGACCGGATGGCTCGTAGTAAACCAGTTACCTCTTCTCCTTAGTACCCAGCACACAACTCCCAGAGGGACACGTTGTAAATCCTGATAATTGGAGTCCACTTTCCGGTCTACCTGTTTAAAAAAACTAAACCACCAACCCGATCTGCTACTCTAGACCTCTAGACTCTAGTCCCCGATCTCAAAGTGACACCGAAAAGGTGTTTATAAGAAAACAATGTAACAAAACATAACGTGACAAAACATAAAGTAACAAAACATAAAGAAACAAAACAAAGAAACATAGTAAAATATGACATGATGTAACAACGTAACATAACGTAACGTAACAAAACAAAATGTGACAAAACATAACGTGATAAAACATAAAGTAACAAAACAAAATGTAACAAAACAAAATGTAACAAAACAAAATGTAACAAAACATAACGAAACAAAACATAACGAAACAAAACATAACGTGACAAAACATAACGTGACAAAACATAACGTGATAAAACATAAAGAAACAAAACAAAGAAACATAATAAAATATGACATGATGTAACAACGTAACATAACGTAACATAACAAAACTAAATGTGACAAAACATACAGTAACATAACGTAACTTAACATGGTAAAACATAGCATAACGTAATTTAACGAAACATAACGTAATGTAACATAACGTAACAGAATTTATCTGTTTGTTTAGTGAGGACTGTCTGCTTATAACAGTAAGTCATGTGATTCATTTAAATATATATATATATGTTAATAATATTTCCCTGGTAGAAATAAACTTCTGTAGTCTGTCACATTATAATGAATGTAAGATCATTATTTGAGTGTAAAGTCACCAGAGGGAGTGTAAACATGTGGTCAGCGCATGACTTCCTGTTGGCGGCGTTAGATATTTTCAGCTTCCTGTTTTCTGATTCTCAGACTCTGACTTTCACTTCATCAGAAGCCAAAAAAGGACAGCGGCGATCCACACTGTAAGAAATATCAGCAGCTCAAACTGAAATTATTACAATTAACAAAAGGAATCTTTTAACCATGGACTGAGGAGAGGAAGCTCCTCCGACAACATGTTCAGTTCTGCATCTACAGTAAACATGTTTAAGAAAATTAGACACAAAATGAGGGAAATAATTACGACATAACATCCAATTATAATTGTTTCTCCTTAAAATAATAATTTACAATAAACTGAGATCAAATTTCACCTGAAAGTTTTAGTTCGGTTACAGCATCTATTTTGTATTTCCTTACATATCAATGAATAAATATAAATATATTTACATTTGTGATGAATTTGTTGTGTTACTTGTATTTCTTTTCACATGTAACGTCTCCTCCATAATGAATGCAACAATAATAAATGTAAATATTAATATTAATACGGCTACCATTGAAGCCACTGAAGTGTCTTTTTTAATGCTACAGCGCCCCCTACAGGCGTCGGTCTTCATTACAGCCTCCATATGAACTTCATTTGAGAAAACTAGTTAAAAGAAGTTAAAAAATGTTGTGAAATCATCAACTCATTAGTCAAACTAATAAACGTTGATTTTTTATTTCAAGTTAATGATAAAAGTTGAGTTGAATTAACATTTTAAAGAGCAGAATGATCACCGGCTGCAGTACCACCTGTGGCCACATAGTGTAAGTCTATGAGCTCGTGGCGCTGTTGCCACGTGTTGGCAAATGACAGAAAACTGATATGAACAAACACAATTTTACTTTTATCACCTTAAAAGACACCAAAACTAAAACAAAATGACGACATTATGGATTCCAGTGGACATTTAATAGTCCAACAGAAGATTAACAGAACATTTAGATTGAGCATAATTAATTATATTTTAAGTTTAAGATAAAAATGTGGTAAAATATTGATTATCTGTGGTTACTTACTGTAGCATTTCTTTATGAAGGCTATTTTATTATATGCTGTAGAGGACGTCATTTATTTCACGACTCCACTCGAGTCTTAGTTAATTATTTACTTCATGTTATAAAATTATAAAGTAAAGATAATTGGAGGTATAAACACGACTACAAATCAAAAAGTATAAATATTTGCAGTTAACAATACAATCAACACTGACATATTAATGTATGCATATGATCAAATAACCACGAGGATCCAGTTTAATGTTTAGTTTTGTCTTTTAATAAAATGTGTTTTTCTGACTTCAGGAGGACATTCACAGACTTCCTGTTTCTACACAGAGCTCCGCCTCCTCCTCCTCTGATTGGTTCATCCTCGTGTCACTCTCTGACCTCCAAACACCTGCAGACACACACACACAAAACAAAGTCAAAGAAATGACCTCCTAACGTCCTTTCCTCACCACTTGTCCTTGATCTATATAGAAAACGTCATGAGGTCAAGGAAAGATGTGAAGGAGAGTTCATAAGGAGTTAGGAGATGACAACAGCAGCTCCTTCCTTCCTTCCTTTCTTCTTCCGTCTCATTTTATAATCAACTTTCTTCAGTAGAAACTAACAATTCATTGATGTGAAATGTTAAATAAAATGTTCAATATCAATATTTACTTCAAGCAGAATGTGAATTCAAATATTTGTACAGTTTGATTATTGATTATAGATTATAGATTATAGATCGATCAGTAAACTAATTTGCTGCGGTTAGTCTGTAAATGAAGGATTATTGTTAACCTAAAAAAATATGACTTCACGTTATTCTTGTTTTGTTCTTTTATTTATTTGTTACATGTTTGAAGTAAATAAATACAAATGAAATGAAACTAAATAGTTTTCACTGTCCTCTCATATTTATAAATCCCATTATAACTGTATGAAAATAATTTCTAAATATGCATACCTGTGGCGGGCCGTGCATTGTATACCTGGGTCTTCACTGCTGTCCTGCAGCTGAAACACAGCTAACAATGAAGCTCAACACCTATAAATACAGTAACTGTAGAGAATACGCTGAGAGTGCGTCTCCTCTCTGCTCTGACTGCAGCGTCTCCTCTTCTGTGAGAGGAACTGTGAGTGCTTTGGGGCGGAGGAGGGGCTCACGGCTCGTTACCACAGTAACTGTAGAACGTACGAGTTTTAACGTCAGAGTCAAAACACCAGACAAGTCTCCAACAACACCACAACAAGTCTCCAACAACACCACAACAAGTCTCCAACAACACCAGAACAAGTCTCCAATAACACCACAACAAGTCTCCAACAACACCAGAACAAGTCTCCAATAACACCAGAACAAGTCTCCAACAACACCAGAACAAGTCTCCAACAACACCACAACAAGTCTCCAACAACACCAGAACAAGTCTCCAACAACACCAGAACAAGTCTCCAACAACACCACAACAAGTCTCCAACATCACCAGACAAGTCTCCAACATCACCAGAACAAGTCTCCAACAACACCAGACAAGTCTCCAACAACACCAGAACAAGTCTCCAACAACACCAGAACAAGTCTCCAACAACACCAGAACAAGTCTCCAACAACACCAGACAAGTCTCCAACAACACCAGACAAGTCTCCAACAACACCAGAACAAGTCTCCAACAACACCACAACAAGTCTCCAACAACACCAGAACAAGTCTCCAACAACACCAGAACAAGTCTCCAACAACACCAGACAAGTCTCCAACAACACCAGACAAGTCTCCAACAACACCAGAACAAGTCTCCAACAACACCACAACAAGTCTCCAACAACACCAGACAAGTCTCTAACAACACCAGAACAAGTCTCCAACAACACCAGAACAAGTCTCCAACAACACCAGAACAAGTCTCCAACAACACCAGAACAAGTCTCCAACAACACCAGAACAAGTCTCCAACAACACCAGAACAAGTCTCCAACAACACCAGAACAAGTCTCCAATAACACCAGAACAAGTCTCCAACAACACCAGAACAAGTCTCCAACATCACCAGAACAAGTCTCTAACAACACCAGACAAGTCTCCAACAACACCACAACAAGTCTCCAACAACACCAGAACAAGTTTCCAACAACACCAGAACAAGTCTCCAACAACACCAGAACAAGTCTCCAACAACACCACAACAAGTCTCCAACAACACCACAACAAGTCTCCAACAACACCACAACAAGTCTCCAACAACACCAGAACAAGTCTCCAACAACACCAGAACAAGTCTCCAACAACACCAGAACAAGTCTCCAACAACACCAGAACAAGTCTCCAACAACACCAGAACAAGTCTCCAACAACACCACAACAAGTCTCCAACATCACCAGACAAGTCTCCAACATCACCAGAACAAGTCTCCAACAACACCAGACAAGTCTCCAACAACACCAGAACAAGTCTCCAACAACACCAGAACAAGTCTCCAACAACACCAGACAAGTCTCCAACAACACCAGACAAGTCTCCAACAACACCAGAACAAGTCTCCAACAACACCAGAACAAGTCTCCAACAACACCAGAACAAGTCTCCAACAACACCAGAACAAGTCTCCAACAACACCAGACAAGTCTCCAACAACACCAGACAAGTCTCCAACAACACCAGAACAAGTCTCCAACAACACCACAACAAGTCTCCAACAACACCAGAACAAGTCTCCAACAACACCAGAACAAGTCTCCAACAACACCAGAACAAGTCTCCAACAACACCACAACAAGTCTCCAACAACACCAGAACAAGTCTCCAACAACACCAGAACAAGTCTCCAACAACACCAGACAAGTCTCCAACAACACCACAACAAGTCTCCAACAACACCAGAACAAGTCTCCAACAACACCAGAACAAGTCTCCAACAACACCAGAACAAGTCTCCAACAACACCAGAACAAGTCTCCAACAACACCAGAACAAGTCTCCAACAACACCAGAACAAGTCTCCAACAACACCAGAACAAGTCTCCAACAACACCAGAACAAGTCTCCAACAACACCAGAACAAGTCTCCAACAACACCAGAACAAGTCTCCAACAACACCAGAACAAGTCTCCAACAACACCACAACAAGTCTCTAACAACACCAGAACAAGTCTCCAACAACACCAGAACAAGTCTCCAACAACACCAGAACAAGTCTCCAACAACACCAGAACAAGTCTCCAACAACACCAGAACAAGTCTCCAACAACACCAGAACAAGTCTCCAACAACACCAGAACAAGTCTCCAACAACACCAGAACAAGTCTCCAATAACACCAGAACAAGTCTCCAACAACACCAGAACAAGTCTCCAACATCACCAGAACAAGTCTCTAACAACACCAGACAAGTCTCCAACAACACCACAACAAGTCTCCAACAACACCAGAACAAGTTTCCAACAACACCAGAACAAGTCTCCAACAACACCAGAACAAGTCTCCAACAACACCACAACAAGTCTCCAACAACACCACAACAAGTCTCCAACAACACCAGAACAAGTCTCCAACAACACCAGAACAAGTCTCCAACAACACCAGAACAAGTCTCCAACAACACCAGAACAAGTCTCCAACAACACCAGAACAAGTCTCCAATAACACCAGAACAAGTCTCCAACAACACCAGAACAAGTCTCCAACATCACCAGAACAAGTCTCTAACAACACCAGACAAGTCTCCAACAACACCACAACAAGTCTCCAACAACACCAGAACAAGTTTCCAACAACACCAGAACAAGTCTCCAACAACACCAGAACAAGTCTCCAACAACACCACAACAAGTCTCCAACAACACCAGAACAAGTCTCCAACAACACCACAGCAAGTCTCTAGATTTGTCGCGAGTAGCTTTTGACAAAAACAGTCTCCATGAGGGTTTGGAAAGTCGCCAGATTTAGCGAGAAAGTCGTCAAGTTGGCAACACTGGCACCGCTAAATATGTCCCCAGAGCAACATAGGACGTAACAATGGTTCCTATCACATATAAAACCAAACAAAAATCCATCTTCATAAAAACAAGTTGTACAAATAATAATATATAAACAAGCATATTAAAGCTACTGCAGATGTAAAAACAAACACATTTAACTTACCAGAGCTGCTGTTCACTATTTAAAGACAAAGTCCATCCTCCTTTCTTTGTTAATAAAGAGTTTAATCTCACGGTTGTTCAGTACATCCGTGCGTTTTAGTTCCAGTAAGAAGTCCTTCTGGATTCATGGACGCCAGTGAAGACAGTCGAGCCTCCCCAGTTGTATTTCTTGAATACGTTTTAATGCGTTTGAGGCTGAAAATGTCCGCTCGACAGAGGCAGCAGATATTGGGATTGTCACCGCCCAACATGTCAGGCTAGCCCACTGACCAATCACGTATGGCTAGGCCAGCTAGCAGGCTCTGACACGTCAAAGAATACGCCCAACATGTCAAACTAAAGATCTGATTGGTTGAACACTATGACAATCAACAATATCGTCCCCATTCACTTAAACTGCACATGGATTCACTTGTGAGTCTGCAGGCCTCGGGCCTCTCTTCTACCTAGAGACACAGAGGTGAAATCTGATTGGATAAAAGCTCTACTTAAAACAAGCTGCACTGGAAGCAGAGCAACTGAGGAACACAGTAGCTGTGCAATGAGAAAATAAGATAATGGGACAAATATTTTTATAAATTATAATACATGTAGTGTATTTAAGAAAAATTATTAGATTATAAAATAGCTATAACTTTGTGATTCTGTTTAGGCCAGCAGAGAAGGCCTTACAGGCCCTGACGGCCCACCACTGGTGCATACGATCATTTGGTTTCATGGACGTGTGACTGTGTCACTGACAGCCAATCAGAGAGCAGCATTGTGTGTGTGCGCGCGTGTGTGTGTGTGTGTGTGTACTGACTGTAAGCAGCCGTCAGCAGCAGAGCAGGAATGAAGATGATGAAGGAGACTCTCACTGTGTTTCCGATGAAGCTTTGCAGACTGTTGACCTGCTGCTGCTCGGACGACTGTCAACAAACAAACATGCAGGTTAGCTAGCTCAGAGGAGAGCATCGTAACGTTAGCTAGCTCAGTGGAGAGCGTCTTAACGTTAGCTAGCTCAGTGGAGAGCATCGTAACGTTAGCTAGCTCAGTGGAGAGCGGCGTAACGTTAGCTAGCTCAGTGGAGAGCATCGTAACGTTAGCTAGCTCAGTGGAGAGCGGCGTAACGTTAGCTAGCTCAGTGGAGAGCGTCTTAACGTTAGCTAGCTCACTGGAGAGCGTCATAACGTTAGCTAGCTCAGTGGAGAGCGTCTTAACGTTAGCTAGCTCACTGGAGAGCGTCATAACGTTAGCTCGCTCAGTGGAGAGCGTCTTAACTTTAGCTAGCTCAGTGGAGAGCGTCTTAACGTTAGCTAGCTCAGTGGAGAGCGTCGTAACATTAGCTAACAATGATAACTTTACATAGATAAAAATAATATAGTTATTATAATCTTCAATATAATTAAAGTAAAGATATTAATGTGTATAATTGTGTTTAGTCTCTGTCACCTGAACCAGCGCCACCATTGGTCCTGTGGAGTTCTCCCCCGTGACATCACTTCCTGTCTCCTCCGTCACCTCCCTTGTGTTGTAACCTGTCAATCAGATGAGATAATATAAAATAAAATAAATCGCCAAAACATACTAGCCGGTCCCTGCAGGTGTGTCTCCACCTTGAAGGTCCGTCTGGTGCTCACCTGGTGTGTGTGGTGCGTTCAGGTTCCCAGCATCCCCAGCGTCTGAGGAGTCCGAGGCGAACGTACGGTCGATGACGATGAGGTGCACGCTGGTCGTCTGGTCGTTGAACAAACCGGTCAGCTGAACTCAGCAGTGATAGAAACCAGAGTCCGACAGTCGAGAGGTGGAGATGGTCAGAGACGAGGATGAGGACACGGAGTACCTGAAGGCCACATCACATTCTTATTTTAATTACAGCTGATAGTAGGAACTTTTAGTTAGTGGTGATTCTGGCGGCCCCTGTGGACTAAAGTGGTAGTGTTTCTAAGCACCAGAGTCCCTTTAAAAAACCTCATGTTTAACGGCAGCAGGGTCTGACAGGAGACACCTGGTACCTGAGTGACTTCCTGTATGCGAGCTGGTCTCAGATCAGGAGACACCTGAGTGACTTCCTGTAGGTGAGCTGGTCTCAGATCAGGAGACACCTGGTACCTGAGTGACTTCCTGTAGGTGAGCTGGTCTCAGATCAGGAGACACCTGGTACCTGAGTGACTTCCTGTAGGTGAGCTGGTCTCAGATCAGGAGACACCTGGTACCTGAGTGACTTCCTGTAGGTGAGCTGGTCTCAGATCAGGAGACACCTGGTACCTGAGTGACTTCCTGTAGGTGAGCTGGTCTCCGGCGGCCTGGACCACCGTGTCCCGGCAGGTGAACAGTGACGGTTGGCCCCTCCCCCAGCACACCTCCACTCCTCTCTGATTCGCTGCCTCCGAGCGACACGGCAGCATCACTGTCCTCCTGGCCACGCCCACCACCGTCTCCGTGGTGACCGCCGACACGCCTCAGAGGACAAAGGAGACATAAGGACACTTGTTTATCAGAAGGACACCTTCTTCTTCTATTATTCAGACACATCTGGATGTTATGATCTTATTAAATGTATTCACACATTCAACAGACTCCTTAATTAAAAAATGAGGAGAGAGGAGACGAGGAGAGAGGAGACGAGGAGAGAGGACGAGGAGACAAGGAGAGAGGAGATGAGGGGAGAGGACTGCCGACATGCCTCAGAACATTGTTGATCTTATTCAGACACATCTGGATGTTATGATCTTATTAAATGTTTTCACACATTCAACAGACTCTTTAATTATTCATCAAAGATTAAAACAAGATCCAAAGTGTCCACTTTATTAGGGACACGTCTCTAAAAACACTGTTTCTATTATTCTGTCCACCCCTCTGAGGAGCTCCAGACTCACCTGAGAGGACGAAGACATGGAAGGTGTGGAGAAGCAGCCGCAGCATGTTGTAGAGTGTCTTGCAGACACTCAGTGATGTCACTTCCTGTTTCCATGCTGATATTAATAGACTGAACAGAAGAAGTCACTTTGTTTCACTTCTTCTTTTAAAAACTTCATGAAGCTGTTGTTCAGAAGAAAGATGGTGAAACACATTGAAGAACATCCACTGAAAATATGTTGTACTAATATATATATATTATGATGTATTTATATTTCCAGTACGAGGAATGTGATTAGAGAGGAATGAGGAGACGAGAGTCCAAGAACAACTCACCTCTGACCTGATGTCTGAAAACACTGAAGACTTTATTACTGAGGGTTTTACTGAGGAGAGGAGACGACGGGGCGAGAGGAGACAACGAGAGGGGGGAGGAGAGAGGAGATGAGGAGAGAGGAGATGTAGTTCACTAATCGGTTTCACACAAAACTAAAAGGAGCTAATGGAGGAGCCCACATGAGCTCCTCCATTAGCTCCCGTTAGCTTCTGTTAGTAGCACTGGTTGTCTTTTGTTAGTTCCTTTCAGCTTTTAGCTTCTGTTAGCTCCCTTTAGCACTGGTTGTCTTCTGTTAGCTCCCTTTAGCACTGGTTGTCTTCTGTTAGCTCATTTTAGCACTGGTTGTCTTCTGTTAGCTCCCTTTAGCACTGGTTGTCTTCTGTTAGCTCATTTTAGCACTGGTTGTCTTCTGTTAGCTCCCCTTAGCACTGGTTGTCTTCTGTTAGCTCATTTTAGCACTGGTTGTCTTCTGTTAGCTCCCTTTAGCACTGGTTGTCTTCTGTTAGCTCCCCTTAGCACTGGTTGTCTTCTGTTAGCTCCTTTTAGCACTGGTTGTCTTCTGTTAGCTCCTTTTAGCACTGGTTGTCTTCTGTTAGCTCATTTTAGCACTGGTTGTCTTCTGTTAGCTCCCTTTAGCACTGGTTGTCTTCTGTTAGCTCCCTTTAGCACTGGTTGTCTTCTGTTAGCTCCCTTTAGCACTGGTTGTCTTCTGTTAGCTCCCTTTAGCACTGGTTGTCTTCTGTTAGCTCCCCTTAGCACTGGTTGTCTTCTGTTAGCTCCCTTTAGCACTGGTTGTCTTCTGTTAGCTCATTTTAGCACTGGTTGTCTTCTGTTAGCTCCCTTTAGCACTGGTTGTCTTCTGTTAGCTCCCCTTAGCACTGGTTGTCTTCTGTTAGCTCCTTTTAGCACCGGTTGGCATCTTTTAGCTCCCGTTAGCTTAGTGAAAGCTACGTAACTACGTAAAAGTAGTGGAATCTCTACACACCACGATTGTCGTCTCCTAACTCCTTCACACCTTTCCTTGACCCCATGACCTTTTCCCATAGAGGTCAAGGAGAAGTGGTTAGGAAAGGACGTTAGGAGGTCATTTGTTGGGCTCGTCGATGTGTCAGACAGCTGATCTCCGGTGAGTTTCTATTGGATGAGTTTATCACACGTTGAGGATCACGTGACCCTTTAAGTCCTCTAGATGTTTGGTCTGGAGGCCTTCAGGCGTCTTCTTCAGGTGCTCAGATGGAAACGCTTGAGTGTCTCTGGAGGACCTGAGAGCTCTCTGAGTCGGTTCTTCTTCTATGCTTCAATAACGACGGTGAGGATGAAAACACTATGAGAGAGAAACACGACGACACAAACAGGAAGGGAATCAACCAGAGAGCTGAAAGACACCGCTGGTACGGTGGTCCATGAAGGCAGCACCCAACACACTAATAAAGGACAGAAGAATAACTCTCTCACACACACACTAGTATTAAACAGCATTAAATAAATGGTTCCAGCTGTTCATTAGACACCAGTGAGGGTGGTCTGACCTCTCACTACTCTTCTTCTCTGTTTTTTAAAGAAGCGGCAGGATAAACAAAGGCTCCTGTACGGCAGCCCTGCAGGGACAAAACTCCTCATCTCTAAAAAGCAAAAGCATCACATGTTACATGTGACTCACTACACCACACTCCTTACATTAGTTCACTGATTTAGGAAAATTATATTAGAGATATTTTACATTTGATCTAACTTAATAAATGTTATATGGGACGAGATCATATTCTCCAGATCAATCTATTGATTGATTTATTAAAATAATATATTTGAACATTTACTTGTATATTTATGAAACTTATTTGTTAAATGTGTAATACTCTGAAGTATCTATAATAATATGACTTATTATGATTATTATAAAAATAGTTATTGTATATTTTGATTTGTGTTTTATTTGTTTGCCATGTATGTATCCTATAGTGTTTATATATATTTATATATTTATATATTTATATATTTATATATTTATATATTTATATATTTATATATTTATATATTTATATATTTATATATTTATATATTTATATATTTATATATTTATATATTTATATATTTATATATTTATATATTTATATATTTATATATTTATATATTTATTTATATATATATATATATATATATTTATATATTTATATATATATATATATATATATATATATATATATTTATATATTTATATATTTATATATTTATATATTTATATATTTATATATTTATATATTTATATATTTATATATTTATATATTTATATATTTATATATTTATATATTTATATATTTATTTATATATATATATATATATATATTTATATATTTATATATATATATATATATATATATATATATATATTTATATATTTATATATTTATATATTTATATATTTATATATTTATATATTTATATATTTATATATTTATATATTTATATATTTATATATTTATATATTTATATATTTATTTATATATATATATATATATATATATATTTATATATTTATATATTTGTATATATAAAGCACTTTAAAGCTCTGATTCGTGAGAGGAACTGCCTTTTTTTCCACCACTTCACATCAAAGCTCAGCGGATCTGTTGAAACCAGATGTGTAAACCTTGACCAGTCACCTCCAGAGGAAGAGAACATCTGGTTACATTAAATGTCTTCAAGTAGATGAAATGTTTTTAAAGAACAATACTGTTTCCTGTGTGACAGAAGGAACATGAAGATGTGTTTAAGTAGAAATAAAGAGAAGGTGTAGACATCTTTACATCAAACGTGAGATTGTTTTATGGTTTTACAACAGAATATTTTTAGTTCTCTGGTGAAAATAAAAAGTGTTTTCTTAATATTAAAGTTGACGTTTTCCTTTGAGGGGAATTAAATCCTAACATTATACAGAGTCTCAGGTTTCTGTTCCTGTGTTCATGTATGGAGAGCTAACAGCGCCCAGGTAGGAACATAGACGAGGATGAGGAGACGAGGACGAGGGGACGAGGAGACGAGGATGAGGGGACGAGGATGAGGAGACGAGGACGAGGGGACGAGGAGACGAGGATGAGGGGATGAGGAGACGAGGATGAGGAGACGAGGAGACGAGGGGACGAGGGGACGAGGGGACGAGGATGAGGGGATGAGGAGACAAGGATGAGGAGACAAGGATGAGGAGATGAGGATGAGGAGACGAGGATGAGGAGACAAGGATGAGGAGACGAGGATGAGGGGACGAGGAGCTGAGGATGAGGAGACGAGGATGAGGAGACGAGGATGAGGGGACGAGGAGACGAGGATGAGGGGACGAGGAGACGAGGACGAGGGGACGAGGATGAGGAGACGAGGACGAGGGGACGAGGAGACGAGGATGAGGGGATGAGGAGACGAGGATGAGGAGACGAGGACGAGGGGACGAGGGGACGAGGATGAGGGGATGAGGAGACAAGGATGAGGAGACAAGGATGAGGAGACGAGGATGAGGAGACGAGGATGAGGAGACAAGGATGAGGAGACGAGGATGAGGGGACGAGGATGAGGGGACGAGGAGCCGAGGATGAGGAGACGAGGATGAGGAGACGAGGACGAGGGGACGAGGAG
>JAVDOI010000271.1:0-2500 GCA_032191485.1 Leptoclinus maculatus | reverse complement strand
ACTTAGTTAGGTTGAGACAACTAAACTACTTAGTTAGGTTGAGACAACTAAACTACCTAGTTAGGTTTAGACAACAACACTACTTTGTTAGGTTGAGACAACATAACTACTTAGTTAGGTTGAGACAACTAAACTACTTAGTTAGGTTGAGACAACTAAACTACTTAGTTAGGTTGAGACAACATAACTACTTAGTTAGGTTTAGACAACATAACTACTTAGTTAGGTTGAGACAACTAAACTACTGAGTTAGGTTGAGACAACATAACTACTTAGTTAGGTTGAGACAACATAACTACTTAGTTAGGTTTAGACAACATAACTACTTAGTTAGGTTGAGACAACTAAACTACTTAGTTAGGTTTAGACAACATAACTACTTAGTTAGGTTGAGACAACTAAACTACTTAGTTAGGTTGAGACAACATAACTACTTAGTTAGGTTGAGACAACATAACTACTTAGTTAGGTTTAGACAACATAACTACTTAGTTAGGTTGAGACAACTAAACTACTTAGTTAGGTTTAGACAACATAACTACTTAGTTAGGTTTAGACAACATAACTACTTAGTTAGGTTGAGACAACTAAACTACTTAGTTAGGTTTAGACAACAACACTACTTAGTTAGGTTGAGACAACTAAACTACTTAGTTAGGTTTAGACAACAACACTA
Source organism: Leptoclinus maculatus (assembly GCA_032191485.1). NCBI lineage: Eukaryota > Metazoa > Chordata > Actinopteri > Perciformes > Stichaeidae > Leptoclinus > Leptoclinus maculatus. The sequence goes on along the minus strand of JAVDOI010000271.1, from coordinate 1,824 downwards.
CTTAGTTAGGTTGAGACAACTAAACTACTTAGTTAGGTTGAGACAACATAACTACTTAGTTAGGTTGAGACAACATAACTACTTAGTTAGGTTTAGACAACATAACTACTTAGTTAGGTTGAGACAACTAAACTACTTAGTTAGGTTGAGACAACAACACTACTTAGTTAGGTTTAGACAACATAACTACTTAGTTAGGTTGAGACAACTAAACTACTTAGTTAGGTTGAGACAACATAACTACTTAGTTAGGTTTAGACAACTTACTCCCCGTACTAAGAGATCTTTGTTAGTTGGACCTATACCTCCTGGTGTGTGCGTTAGGGGTCTTTATACTTCCTGGTTAATGTTTACGTCAATAACATACAAAATAATGTAAGATATCTACACATTACGGCACTTTTTTATTTTGCTCTGAATGTACGATGACAGCATTCTGCACACACTGATGGATACATGATGTATGATGTAAAGAGAACGCCTGTAGTTAATTTGAACTATTCAAAAGCAGCATTGTTGATTCAGTAAAGCTGATATTATCATTTAATAGACCGCGTCCTGTCAGGGACTCTAAAATCTGCAGCTTTTTATTTCATATGATCGAACGTTTCTCTGCTGAATCGTGTTTTTTTCTACATATTCTTAGGTGTCGTGAGTGAAGCACACTAAAACGTTTCCATCAGCTGTATCAGGTCATGGGAAACTGCAACTGGATGTTCATCTCCTCTAAAACAGATAATCTGCAGTGTTTGTGTTGTGGATTAAATGGATGATTCACATGTTTGAGGATCCTCCTTCACTTCCTCAGTCTGAAGCTCTTCACTCTCTTTCTGAGGATGTGATGTCATGAAGCTTCACTGTGAATTAACCTGCAGCAAACCTTTTACTGTTGATCCGCTCTCATCTCAGACGAGCCTGCAGCTCATATTGAACTCCCCCAATGAATCGTGAATCTCACAAATTTCAAACAACATAAAACATATTTATTTATATTTATTTGATCAGTTCATGTGAGTCGGTTCTAGTTCATTAACGAAAACATAAAATGATAAAACATTTGTTCATCACCTTTCAGTTCAGTGACATAAAACACATAAACATATAAACATATTAATATATAAACATAAATATATAAACATAAAAACATATAAACATACAAACATATTAATATATAAACATAAATATATAAACATATAAATATATAAACATAAAAACATATAAATATATAAACATACAAACATATTAATATATAAACATAAATATATAAACATAAATATATAAACATAAAAACATATAAATATATAAACATACAAACATATTAATATATAAACATAAATATATAAACATAAAAACATATAAACATACAAACATATTAATATATAAACATAAATATATAAACATAAAAACATATAAACATACAAACATATTAATATATAAACATAAATATATAAACATATAAATATATAAACATAAAAACATATAAATATATAAACATACAAACATATTAATATATAAACATAAATATATAAACATATAAATATAAAAACATAAAAACATAAAAACATATAAACATTTGAATATATAAACATATAAATATATAAACATTTGAATATATAAACATATAAATATATATATATATATAAACGCCTTCAGACAGGACCTAATAAAATAGAACTTAGAATAGAATGAAACAAGAGAACAATGATATATTGAAATATACTTCATAGTATTCAGTATATGCGATTGTGAAAGTTGCCGCGTTGACAAACATCCGAGGAACTTTCTCCGCCCCCCCGAGGAGTTGCGCTCTGATTGGCTGCCTCT
>JAVDOI010000270.1:127500-150249 GCA_032191485.1 Leptoclinus maculatus | reverse complement strand
CACTTTCTGCTGTCACTTCCTGCTTTCGCAAAGGGCGTGTCTTCAGAGAGGTATGGCCGTAAGCAATTTTGTCTCCAACACATATTCCTTTAAAAGCTGTCAAAAATTGCAGTCTTTTACAGTACATTTAGGACACGTTCATGTTTAAGAAATCTCATTTTATGTTCAAAGGGACCCCGATTTAAAAAAATGAAGCACTTCTTTGAATGGTCAAGAGAGTAGGGTAAATGGTGAATTAAACTTTACTTTTCTTCACAGAGAACTCTGACCTTTTGGGTTGGAACCGGCTTGAAAATAACTAAAATATACGATCAGTAGGTCAATCGCAAAACATTAACGAACCTAAACCAGTTCATTGATTACCATTCCAAAAAGAAGAAAATATTGATTGATTCTTTTTTCCCTTTTTACTGTTACCCACCTCTTTGTGTGCATCTCTTCTTCAATCTTGCCTTTTTCTCACACATTTCTCAAGTGAAAAAGCAGCAGTGTCCTCTGCCTTATGGAGAGAGAAGTGAAAAGGCTTACAGCACCTGGTATTCCCAGGCGGTCTCCCATCCAAGTACTAACCAGGCCCGACTCTGCTTAGCTTCCGAGATCAGACGAGATCGGGCGCGATGAGAGAGGTATGGCCGTAAGCAAGTTTGTCTCCAACACATATTCCTTTAAAAGCTGTCAAAAATTGCAGTCTTTTACAGTACATTTAGGACACGTTCATGTTTAAGAAATCTCATTTTATGTTCAAAGGGACCCCGATTTAAAAAAATGAAGCAGTTCTTTGAATGGTCAAGAGAGTAGGGTAAATGGCGAATTAAACGTTACTTTTCTTCACAGAGAACTCTGACCTTTTGGGTTGGAACCGGCTTGAAAATAACTAAAATATACGATCAGTAGGTCAATCGCAAAACATTAACGAACCTAAACCAGTTCATTGATTACCATCCCAAAAAGAAGAAAATATTGATTGATTCTTTTTTCCCTTTTTACTGTTACCCACCTCTTTGTGTGCATCTCTTCTTCAGTCTTGCCTTTTTCTCACACATTTCTCAAGTGAAAAAGCAGCAGTGTCCTCTGCCTTATGGAGAGAGAAGTGAAAAGGCTTACAGCACCTGGTATTCCCAGGCGGTCTCCCATCCAAGTACTAACCAGGCCCGACTCTGCTTAGCTTCCGAGATCAGACGAGATCGGGCGCGATGAGAGAGGTATGGCCGTAAGCAATTTTGTCTCCAACACATATTCCTTTAAAAGCTGTCAAAATTGCAGTCTTTTACAGTACATTTAGGACACCTTCATGTTTAAGAAATCTCATTTTATGTTCAAAGGGACCCCGATTTGAAAAAATTAAGCAGTTCTTTGAATGGTCAAGAGAGTAGGGTAAATGGCGAATTAAACGTTACTTTTCTTCACAGAGAACTCTGACCTTTTGGGTTGGAACCGGCTTGAAAATAACTAAAATATACGATCAGTAGGTCAATCGCAAAACATTAACGAACCTAAACCAGTTCATTGATTACCATCCCAAAAAGAAGAAAATATTGATTGATTCTTTTTTCCCTTTTTACTGTTACCCACCTCTTTGTGTGCATCTCTTCTTCAATCTTGCCTTTTTCTCACACATTTCTCAAGTGAAAAAGCAGCAGTGTCCTCTGCCTTATGGAGAGAGAAGTGAAAAGGCTTACAGCACCTGGTATTCCCAGGCGGTCTCCAATCCAAGTACTAACCAGGCCCGACTCTGCTTAGCTTCCGAGATCAGACGAGATCGGGCGCGATGAGAGAGGTATGGCCGTAAGCAATTTTGTCTCCAACACATATTCCTTTAAAAGCTGTCAAAAATTGCAGTCTTTACAGTACATTTAGGACACGTTCATGTTTAAGAAATCTCATTTTATGTTCAAAGGGACCCCGATTTAAAAAAATGAAGCACTTCTTTGAATGGTCAAGAGAGTAGGGTAAATGGTGAATTAAACTTTACTTTTCTTCACAGAGAACTCTGACCTTTTGGGTTGGAACAGGCTTGAAAATAACTAAAATACGATCAGTAGGTCAATCGCAAAACATTAACGAACCTAAATCAGTTCATTGATTACCATTCCAAAAAGAAGAAAATATTGATTGATTCTTTTTTCCCTTTGTACTGTTACCCACCTCTTTGTGTGCATCTCTTCTTCAATCTTGCCTTTTTCTCACACATTTCTCAAGTGAAAAAGCAGCAGTGTCCTCTGCCTTATGGAGAGAGAAGTGAAAAGGCTTACAGCACCTGGTATTCCCAGGCGGTCTCCAATCCAAGTACTAACCAGGCCCGACTCTGCTTAGCTTCCGAGATCAGACGAGATCGGGCGCGATGAGAGAGGTATGGCCGTAAGCAATTTTGTCTCCAACACATATTCCTTTAAAAGCTGTCAAAAATTGCAGTCTTTTACAGTACATTTAGGACACGTTCATGTTTAAGAAATCTCATTTTATGTTCAAAGGGACCCCGATTTAAAAAAATGAAGCACTTCTTTGAATGGTCAAGAGAGTAGGGTAAATGGTGAATTAAACTTTACTTTTCTTCACAGAGAACTCTGACCTTTTGGGTTGGAACAGGCTTGAAAATAACTAAAATACGATCAGTAGGTCAATCGCAAAACATTAACGAACCTAAATCAGTTCATTGATTACCATTCCAAAAAGAAGAAAATATTGATTGATTCTTTTTTCCCTTTTTACTGTTACCCACCTCTTTGTGTGCATCTCTTCTTCAATCTTGCCTTTTTCTCACACATTTCTCAAGTGAAAAAGCAGCAGTGTCCTCTGCCTTATGGAGAGAGAAGTGAAAAGGCTTACAGCACCTGGTATTCCCAGGCGGTCTCCCATCCAAGTACTAACCAGGCCCGACTCTGCTTAAGTTCCGAGATCAGACGAGATCGGGCGCGATGAGAGAGGTATGGCCGTAAGCAATTTTGTCTCCAACACATATTCCTTTAAAAGCTGTCAAAAATTGCAGTCTTTTACAGTACATTTAGGACACGTTCATGTTTAAGAAATCTCATTTTATGTTCAAAGGGACCCCGATTTAAAAAAATGAAGCACTTCTTTGAATGGTCAAGAGAGTAGGGTAAATGGTGAATTAAACTTTACTTTTCTTCACAGAGAACTCTGACCTTTTGGGTTGGAACAGGCTTGAAAATAACTAAAATACGATCAGTAGGTCAATCGCAAAACATTAACGAACCTAAATCAGTTCATTGATTACCATTCCAAAAAGAAGAAAATATTGATTGATTCTTTTTTCCCTTTTTACTGTTACCCACCTCTTTGTGTGCATCTCTTCTTCAATCTTGCCTTTTTCTCACACATTTCTCAAGTGAAAAAGCAGCAGTGTCCTCTGCCTTATGGAGAGAGAAGTGAAAAGGCTTACAGCACCTGGTATTCCCAGGCGGTCTCCCATCCAAGTACTAACCAGGCCCGACTCTGCTTAGCTTCCGAGATCAGACGAGATCGGGCGCGATGAGAGAGGTATGGCCGTAAGCAATTTTGTCTCCAACACATATTCCTTTAAAAGCTGTCAAAATTGCAGTCTTTTACAGTACATTTAGGACACCTTCATGTTTAAGAAATCTCATTTTATGTTCAAAGGGACCCCGATTTGAAAAAATTAAGCAGTTCTTTGAATGGTCAAGAGAGTAGGGTAAATGGCGAATTAAACGTTACTTTTCTTCACAGAGAACTCTGACCTTTTGGGTTGGAACCGGCTTGAAAATAACTAAAATATACGATCAGTAGGTCAATCGCAAAACATTAACGAACCTAAACCAGTTCATTGATTACCATTCCAAAAAGAAGAAAATATTGATTGATTCTTTTTTCCCTTTTTACTGTTACCCACCTCTTTGTGTGCATCTCTTCTTCAATCTTGCCTTTTTCTCACACATTTCTCAAGTGAAAAAGCAGCAGTGTCCTCTGCCTTATGGAGAGAGAAGTGAAAAGGCTTACAGCACCTGGTATTCCCAGGCGGTCTCCCATCCAAGTACTAACCAGGCCCGACTCTGCTTAGCTTCCGAGATCAGACGAGATCGGGCGCGATGAGAGAGGTATGGCCGTAAGCAAGTTTGTCTCCAACACATATTCCTTTAAAAGCTGTCAAAAATTGCAGTCTTTTACAGTACATTTAGGACACGTTCATGTTTAAGAAATCTCATTTTATGTTCAAAGGGACCCCGATTTAAAAAAATGAAGCAGTTCTTTGAATGGTCAAGAGAGTAGGGTAAATGGCGAATTAAACGTTACTTTTCTTCACAGAGAACTCTGACCTTTTGGGTTGGAACCGGCTTGAAAATAACTAAAATATACGATCAGTAGGTCAATCGCAAAACATTAACGAACCTAAACCAGTTCATTGATTACCATCCCAAAAAGAAGAAAATATTGATTGATTCTTTTTTCCCTTTTTACTGTTACCCACCTCTTTGTGTGCATCTCTTCTTCAATCTTGCCTTTTTCTCACACATTTCTCAAGTGAAAAAGCAGCAGTGTCCTCTGCCTTATGGAGAGAGAAGTGAAAAGGCTTACAGCACCTGGTATTCCCAGGCGGTCTCCAATCCAAGTACTAACCAGGCCCGACTCTGCTTAGCTTCCGAGATCAGACGAGATCGGGCGCGATGAGAGAGGTATGGCCGTAAGCAATTTTGTCTCCAACACATATTCCTTTAAAAGCTGTCAAAAATTGCAGTCTTTACAGTACATTTAGGACACGTTCATGTTTAAGAAATCTCATTTTATGTTCAAAGGGACCCCGATTTAAAAAAATGAAGCACTTCTTTGAATGGTCAAGAGAGTAGGGTAAATGGTGAATTAAACTTTACTTTTCTTCACAGAGAACTCTGACCTTTTGGGTTGGAACAGGCTTGAAAATAACTAAAATACGATCAGTAGGTCAATCGCAAAACATTAACGAACCTAAATCAGTTCATTGATTACCATTCCAAAAAGAAGAAAATATTGATTGATTCTTTTTTCCCTTTGTACTGTTACCCACCTCTTTGTGTGCATCTCTTCTTCAATCTTGCCTTTTTCTCACACATTTCTCAAGTGAAAAAGCAGCAGTGTCCTCTGCCTTATGGAGAGAGAAGTGAAAAGGCTTACAGCACCTGGTATTCCCAGGCGGTCTCCAATCCAAGTACTAACCAGGCCCGACTCTGCTTAGCTTCCGAGATCAGACGAGATCGGGCGCGATGAGAGAGGTATGGCCGTAAGCAATTTTGTCTCCAACACATATTCCTTTAAAAGCTGTCAAAAATTGCAGTCTTTTACAGTACATTTAGGACACGTTCATGTTTAAGAAATCTCATTTTATGTTCAAAGGGACCCCGATTTAAAAAAATGAAGCACTTCTTTGAATGGTCAAGAGAGTAGGGTAAATGGTGAATTAAACTTTACTTTTCTTCACAGAGAACTCTGACCTTTTGGGTTGGAACAGGCTTGAAAATAACTAAAATACGATCAGTAGGTCAATCGCAAAACATTAACGAACCTAAATCAGTTCATTGATTACCATTCCAAAAAGAAGAAAATATTGATTGATTCTTTTTTCCCTTTTTACTGTTACCCACCTCTTTGTGTGCATCTCTTCTTCAATCTTGCCTTTTTCTCACACATTTCTCAAGTGAAAAAGCAGCAGTGTCCTCTGCCTTATGGAGAGAGAAGTGAAAAGGCTTACAGCACCTGGTATTCCCAGGCGGTCTCCCATCCAAGTACTAACCAGGCCCGACTCTGCTTAAGTTCCGAGATCAGACGAGATCGGGCGCGATGAGAGAGGTATGGCCGTAAGCAATTTTGTCTCCAACACATATTCCTTTAAAAGCTGTCAAAAATTGCAGTCTTTTACAGTTGTGACGACCCTCCCCCTTACCAGGCTGTGGGCCTGCTCGCCGCTAGTTTCCTGGTGGGAGGAGCTGGGACACTCACCTGCACCAATCAGCCCAGCTGATTGGAGCCTCCAGGAAGGCTTAAAAGACGGGCCTTCTGGGAGTCTCTCTCTCTCTCACAGCAGGGTCTGCTGCACCAGCCTCATCAGTTGTGCATTATATGGCAGTTGTGTAGCTAAATAAACGGTTGTTGGTTTAGATCTCTGTGTGGCCTCCCTTTTTGTTGCCGGCCTTGAGCCAGGTGGTAACAAATGGGGGCTCGTCCGGGATCTTGGAAAGGTTGGTACTAGAAAATTCTTAAATGTAACTTTGTTAAAGGGAGTTTTCCACACAGATTTTTGAAATTGAGAGTTCTAACCTGCCGTTAGTAGTACAGGCTGGTGAGTCAGTCGGAACCCTTTTCCTGATAGGCATAAGCAATGAGGGGCACTGGCCGTCTCTCATTGACCCTTTTCTTTTTTTTGTTTGTTGTTTTGGTGCAGTACGTGGTTAGAGCAATAGCTCGGGGGCACTTCCATGACTGTCTAGGTGATTTTCAGCTTGCTGAAGGTTAACCGGGTTACTGGGTTTTGTGCTTAATTCATCCTGTTAGTCAGTTAGTCAGAGGAATTGGGTTCCTTATTTAAATCCGAACTGAAAAAGATGACTTCCATTGAAGACTTTGTTCAGTCTCCAAATGAGGATTTGTTAAATTCTTACACAAAGGATCAGCTCTTGACATTAGCGGACCATTACAGTGTTGAACTTCCTAAAAAGTTGAATAAAGAAAAATTGTTGGCCACATTAAAGGATCACTTGTTGGAGGAAAAAGTGTTGCCTGTCATAGTGGGGATTGAAAAGGCACCTGTAGAAACTGATACATTTTCAGAGGTAGCTTCCCCCAGGGTGAGTGAGTCAGTCAAAGTTTCCAAAATGGCTCCTGTTTTGACTGGACTTGGAGTTGGTTTGACATTTGAGCAACAAAAAGAACTTATCTTACTACAAATGCAAGAGAAACATAAAAATACTGTGGAGTTAGAAAAGTTAAGACAAGATGCACATCTTCGGGAAGCTGAACTAGCCCATGTTCAGGCAAGACAACAGTTAGAGTTGGAGCGATATAAGCTGGAGCTTATGAGTGAAGGAAAGCTTCAGTCTGATCCACACCAGGTAGGAGAGTCGGCACTACCTGTTCCTGCTTTTCCCTCATTTGATGTTGCTGTTAACTTACGGTTGGTTCCAAAGTTTAATGAAAGGGACCCTGACATTTTCTTTGTTTTGTTTGAACGTTTAGCAGAGGCACGAAAATGGTCGGATGCTGAGCGTACTCTTTTGCTTCAGTGTGTGCTCACTGGCAAGGCCCAGGAGGCTTTTTCAGCCTTGAGTGTTACTGATAGTGGTAGCTACCAGTTGGTTAAAGCTGCTGTACTTAGGATATATGAGTTGGTACCGGAAGCGTATCGACAGCGGTTCAGGTTACTCAGAAAAGAAAAGCAGTCCCATATGGAGTTTGCTCGTGATTTAACCAGTAACTTTAATCGCTGGTGTGCGGCTTCACAGGTTACTACTATGGAGGACCTTGAGGAATTAATCTTGCTTGAACAGTTCAAAAATGCTTTGCCTGACCGTGTTGTTACCTACATTCAGGAAAGGAAAGTAAGCAAGGTTACAGAGGCTGCTAGATTGGCAGACGAGTTTGTCCTGACTCATAAAGGGTTTTTCGGTGAGAACCGTGGTCGTGGAGATTTTGGCTTCCGAGAGAGGAATGTGGGGGCTAACCCCAGTAGGTTTTGGTCAGAAGGGACCAGTTCAGTTAAGGCAGACCGGGGTTTACAGGGAAGGATGGACCCCAATCGCGTCTGTAATTATTGTTTTGGCAAGGGTCACTGGCGAAATGAGTGTCCAATGTTAAAAAAAAAGCCTGGGTTTTTACCAGCAAAACCATCTGCGGCTGCTGTGTCTTTGCGGGCTGAAGAAAGAGACCGTGTCATTGCTGCCGTGCGGGCACACACGAAACCTTCTTCGTCAGAGTCAGTGATTGAAGTTCCAGTTTTAGGTCAAGAACAGCCAGTTTCCGCAGCTCAGCAGGAGATTGACCCTGGTTATGCTGCATTCGTGTCCGATGGTTATGTTTCACTTGTAGGAAGTGACATAAAAGTACCTGTAAAAATATTAAGAGATTCTGGGGCTCTGGAATCGTTTATTTTGGAATCTGCGTTGAATTTCTCTCTTGAAACAGATGCTGGTTCCAGTGTTGCGGTCCGAGGGATGGGATTGACTGTCTTTTCTGCACCACAGCATAATTTGACGCTAGTATCAAATCTGGTCCAAGGTGATGTGATCATGGGAGTGCGCCCTTCATTGCCTATGGGTGGAGTGCAGGTCATATTAGGAAATGACCTGGCTGGCAATCGGGTGTGGCCTGATGCGTCAGTGGATACTCTAGTCTCCCAGCCTGAGTCCTCCAAAACACCATCTGCTGTACATCCCATCTGTGCAGTGACACGTGCTATGAGTCGAGCCCGTGGTGATTCCGGTTCTGAACATTCAGATAAGAAAAGAATGTCTGTGTTTCCTGTGCCTGCTTTCCCCTTGCCTGTGTCTTGCAGTGACCTTCTGAAAGAGCAAAAACATGACCCCACACTTCAGGCTCTGTACAACAGAGTTCTCCAGGATGATGAGGTGGAGAGTTCAGCCCATGGGTATTTTCTCCAGGATGGCCTGTTGGTGAGAAAATGGGTTCCCCAGGGAGAGGGTTTTATGGGGGAAGAAACTGTACAAATTGTTTTGCCCTCTAGTGTAAGACTTGGTGTACTTCAGACTGCTCATGATGGAGTTGCAGGTCATTTAGGGGTAAGAAAAACCTATGATAGAGTTAAGCGACACTTTTACTGGCCTCTGTTGAAAAGAGACATTTCTGCTTTCGTTAAAACTTGCCATGTATGTCAGTTGACTGGAAAACCAAATAAAACAATAAAGCCTGCTCCTTTGTATCCTATTCCAGTTGCTGAGCAACCATTTGAGCATCTGATCATTGACTGTGTTGGTCCCTTGCCACGCTCCAAAGCTGGTAGTAACTTTTTGTTCACAGTGATGTGTCAGGCTACACGCTATCCAGCTGCATATCCTCTCAGAAACATTACCACGAAGTCTGTCGTAAAGGCACTGACACAGTTTATGTCTATTTTTGGCATCCCAAAAATAATCCAATCTGATCAAGGGTCTAACTTCAGTTCAAAGTTGTTTGCAGAAGTGTTGAAGCAGTTAAATGTTAAACATTCTCAGTCCAGCGCGTACCATCCCCAGAGCCAGGGGGCTCTAGAAAGGTTTCACCAAACGATGAAGTCCCTCCTCCGTGCATATTGCACTGAGTTGGACCGTGACTGGGAGGAGGGGTTACCTTGGCTGATGTTAGCAGCCAGGGAGGTGTCTCAAGAGAGCTTGGGTTTTAGTCCCAATGACTTGGTCTTTGGTCACACAGTGCAAGGTCCTTTAGCGTCCCTACACAGGGACTGGCAAGCTGGGGAGGCCCCAAAAAACCTAATAGATCATGTAAATGGTTTTAAGCAGCGGCTGTACCAGGCAAATAAAATGGCAAAAGAAAATCTACAGGCAGTTCAAAGGAAAATGAAGAGTCTGTATGATCGACGTGCAGAACACCGTGAATTTAGTACTGGTGATCAAGTTCTGGCACTTTTGCCTTTAGTTGGCTCTCCTTTCCAGGCTAAGTTTTCTGGTCCCTATACAGTGACCCGAAAAGTGTCTGACCTAAATTATTTGATCGCGACCCCTAATCGAAAGAAGTCTGTGCAGCTCTGCCACATTAATTTGTTAAAACCCTACTATGCTCGCTCCCTGGTGCCAGGTCCTGGGTCGGGGTTTGCCTCTGTTGCTGCAGTGGTTCCAGTTGGTCATTCATCTCCACCTCTGGATCTGACAGAGGAATATGAGGAAGAGGGTTATACACCAGATGATGTAATTTTGAAAGGACGTCTTGAAAACTCTGAGTCACTGGCTAATCTGGAGGTAATGTTGAAACATTTACCTGAACCAAAGCGAACAGAGTTGGTGGATCTTATTGAAGGTTATCCCTGCCTGTTTGCTGACACCCCTTCTCGTACTCATCTTATGGAACATGATATTGACGTGGGAGATGCCCAGCCAATTAAACAACACTTTTATCGGATGTCTCCAGATAAACGTGAACACTTAGAAGCAGAGGTCAAATATATGCTGGAAAATGACATTGCGGAGCCGTGTTCATCTAGTTGGTCTTCCCCGTGTTTACTTGTTAAGAAGCCAGATGGAACATTTAGACCATGTACTGATCTCCGAAAGGTTAATCAGGTGACTAAGCCAGACTCTTTTCCACTCCCACGTATGGAGGATTGTGTGGACCAGGTTGGCTCTGCTAAGTTTGTCAGTAAGTTTGACCTACTTAAAGGTTACTGGCAAGTTCCTTTAACTCCCAGAGCTAGAGAGATCGCCAGCTTCGTTACATCCAGTGGTTTGTATTCCTACACAGTTATGCCATTTGGGTTACGTAACGCTCCAGCCACGTTCCAGCGCCTAATGAACAAGGTGGTGTTCGGGTTGGTCGGGTGTGCAGTGTATTTGGATGACGTAGTGATTTACAGTGACACTTGGGAGACTCATCTTCAGCGCATCCGAGCGTTGTTTGACCGTCTCGCCTGGGCTTGTCTGACCATTAATCTGGCTAAATGCGAGTTTGCTAAGGCAACAGTAACCTACCTGGGAAAAGTTGTTGGACAAGGGCAGGTACGCCCAGTTAGAGCAAAGGTGTTGGCAGTTGATCAGTTTCCTGTTCCAACTACAAGAAAAGACCTTTCTCGTTTCTTGGGTATGATTGGATACTATCGTGGGTTTTGTAGAAACTTTTCCACAGTAGTTTCCCCACTTACGTCTCTTCTTAGCCCAAAGGTTAAGTTTGAGTGGTCTCTCACTTGTCAGAAAGCCTTTGAGACTGCCAAGTTGTTGTTGTGTTCTGCCCCTGTCTTAGCGGCCCCCCAGCTGGACCAGCCGTTTTCGCTGTATGCGGATGCTAGTAAGGTGGGAGCTGGGGCTGTATTAATGCAGGATAATGGAAGTGGTGCTGACTGCCCGGTGAGTTTCTTTTCTAAGAAGTTCAACTCACACCAGTTAAATTACTCCATCATTGAAAAGGAGGCACTGGCACTGATCTGGGCATTGAAACATTTTGAGGTTTACGTGGGTGGTGGAGTAAGACCTTTGGTGGTATATACTGATCATAACCCCCTAACCTTTCTCCACTCACTTCAAAACCCAAATCAAAGGCTTATGCGTTGGTGTCTTTTCCTTCAGCCATATCATTTAGATGTACGTCATGTAAAAGGCACGGAAAATACAGTGGCTGATGCCTTGTCCCGAGCTGTAACTGTTTAAGTTAACTTGCGGTATTTTACTCCCTGCAGTGTCTCTTTCTTTCTGTCTCTGGTTTTCTCCTCTCTTAAATTGCTTCTCAGGTACCAAAGTTGCAGATGGGAGGATTCTGGAGGGTCATGTTTGAGATTACCTGCAGTGAGGATCCCAATCTTAAGGGAGGGGGTGTGACGACCCTCCCCCTTACCAGGCTGTGGGCCTGCTCGCCGCTAGTTTCCTGGTGGGAGGAGCTGGGACACTCACCTGCACCAATCAGCCCAGCTGATTGGAGCCTCCAGGAAGGCTTAAAAGACGGGCCTTCTGGGAGTCTCTCTCTCTCTCACAGCAGGGTCTGCTGCACCAGCCTCATCAGTTGTGCATTATATGGCAGTTGTGTAGCTAAATAAACGGTTGTTGGTTTAGATCTCTGTGTGGCCTCCCTTTTTGTTGCCGGCCTTGAGCCAGGTGGTAACACAGTACATTTAGGACACGTTCATGTTTAAGAAATCTCATTTTATGTTCAAAGGGACCCCGATTTAAAAAAATGAAGCACTTCTTTGAATGGTCAAGAGAGTAGGGTAAATGGTGAATTAAACTTTACTTTTCTTCACAGAGAACTCTGACCTTTTGGGTTGGAACAGGCTTGAAAATAACTAAAATACGATCAGTAGGTCAATCGCAAAACATTAACGAACCTAAATCAGTTCATTGATTACCATTCCAAAAAGAAGAAAATATTGATTGATTCTTTTTTCCCTTTTTACTGTTACCCACCTCTTTGTGTGCATCTCTTCTTCAATCTTGCCTTTTTCTCACACATTTCTCAAGTGAAAAAGCAGCAGTGTCCTCTGCCTTATGGAGAGAGAAGTGAAAAGGCTTACAGCACCTGGTATTCCCAGGCGGTCTCCCATCCAAGTACTAACCAGGCCCGACTCTGCTTAGCTTCCGAGATCAGACGAGATCGGGCGCGATGAGAGAGGTATGGCCGTAAGCAAGTTTGTCTCCAACACATATTCCTTTAAAAGCTGTCAAAAATTGCAGTCTTTTACAGTACATTTAGGACACGTTCATGTTTAAGAAATCTCATTTTATGTTCAAAGGGACCCCGATTTAAAAAAATGAAGCACTTCTTTGAATGGTCAAGAGAGTAGGGTAAATGGTGAATTAAACTTTACTTTTCTTCACAGAGAACTCTGACCTTTTGGGTTGGAACAGGCTTGAAAATAACTAAAATACGATCAGTAGGTCAATCGCAAAACATTAACGAACCTAAATCAGTTCATTGATTACCATTCCAAAAAGAAGAAAATATTGATTGATTCTTTTTTCCCTTTTTACTGTTACCCACCTCTTTGTGTGCATCTCTTCTTCAATCTTGCCTTTTTCTCACACATTTCTCAAGTGAAAAAGCAGCAGTGTCCTCTGCCTTATGGAGAGAGAAGTGAAAAGGCTTACAGCACCTGGTATTCCCAGGCGGTCTCCCATCCAAGTACTAACCAGGCCCGACTCTGCTTAGCTTCCGAGATCAGACGAGATCGGGCGCGATGAGAGAGGTATGGCCGTAAGCAATTTTGTCTCCAACACATATTCCTTTAAAAGCTGTCAAAAATTGCAGTCTTTTACAGTACATTTAGGACACGTTCATGTTTAAGAAATCTCATTTTATGTTCAAAGGGACCCCGATTTAAAAAAATGAAGCACTTCTTTGAATGGTCAAGAGAGTAGGGTAAATGGTGAATTAAACTTTACTTTTCTTCACAGAGAACTCTGACCTTTTGTGTTGGAACAGGCTTTAAAATAACTAAAATACGATCAGTAGGTCAATCGCAAAACATTAACGAACCTAAATCAGTTCATTGATTACCATTCCAAAAAGAAGAAAATATTGATTGATTCTTTTTTCCCTTTTTACTGTTACCCACCTCTTTGTGTGCATCTCTTCTTCAATCTTGCCTTTTTCTCACACATTTCTCAAGTGAAAAAGCAGCAGTGTCCTCTGCCTTATGGAGAGAGAAGTGAAAAGGCTTACAGCACCTGGTATTCCCAGGCGGTCTCCCATCCAAGTACTAACCAGGCCCGACTCTGCTTAGCTTCCGAGATCAGACGAGATCGGGCGCGATGAGAGAGGTATGGCCGTAAGCAATTTTGTCTCCAACACATATTCCTTTAAAAGCTGTCAAAAATTGCAGTCTTTTACAGTACATTTAGGACACGTTCATGTTTAAGAAATCTAATTTTATGTTCAAAGGGACCCCGATTTAAAAAAATGAAGCAGTTCTTTGAATGGTCAAGAGAGTAGGGTAAATGGCGAATTAAACGTTACTTTTCTTCACAGAGAACTCTGACCTTTTGGGTTGGAACCGGCTTGAAAATAACTAAAATATACGATCAGTAGGTCAATCGCAAAACGTTAACGAACCTAAACCAGTTCATTGATTACCATTCCAAAAAGAAGAAAACTTTGATTGATTCTTTTTTCCCTTTTTACTGTTACCCACCTCTTTGTGTGCATCTCTTCTTCAATCTTGCCTTTTTCTCACACATTTCTCAAGTGAAAAAGCAGCAGTGTCCTCTGCCTTATGGAGAGAGAAGTGAAAAGGCTTACAGCACCTAGTATTCCCAGGCGGTCTCCCATCCAAGTACTAACCAGGCCCGACTCTGCTTAGCTTCCGAGATCAGACGAGATCGGGCGCGATGAGAGAGGTATGGCCGTAAGCAAGTTTGTCTCCAACACATATTCCTTTAAAAGCTGTCAAAAATTGCAGTCTTTTACAGTATATTTAGGACACCTTCATGTTTAACAAATCTAATTCTATGTTCAAAGGGAACCCGATTTAAAAAAATTAAGCAGTTCTTTGAATGGTCAAGAGAGTAGGGTAAATGGCGAATTAAACGTTACTTTTCTTCACAGAGAACTCTGACCTTTTGGGTTGGAACCGGCTTGAAAATAACTAAAATATACGATCAGTAGGTCAATCGCAAAACATTAACGAACCTAAACCAGTTCATTGATTACCATTCCAAAAAGAAGAAAACTTTGATTGATTCTTTTTTCCCTTTTTACTGTTACCCACCTCTTTGTGTGCATCTCTTCTTCAATCTTGCCTTTTTCTCACACATTTCTCAAGTGAAAAAGCAGCAGTGTCCTCTGCCTTATGGAGAGAGAAGTGAAAAGGCTTACAGCACCTAGTATTCCCAGGCGGTCTCCCATCCAAGTACTAACCAGGCCCGACTCTGCTTAGCTTCCGAGATCAGACGAGATCGGGCGCGATGAGAGAGGTATGGCCGTAAGCAATTTTGTCTCCAACACATATTCCTTTAAAAGCTGTCAAAAATTGCAGTCTTTTACAGTACATTTAGGACACGTTCATGTTTAAGAAATCTCATTTTATGTTCAAAGGGACCCCGATTTAAAAAAATGAAGCAGTTCTTTGAATGGTCAAGAGAGTAGGGTAAATGGCGAATTAAACTTTACTTTTCTTCACAGAGAACTCTGACCTTTTGGGTTGGAACCGGCTTGAAAATAACTAAAATATACGATCAGTAGGTCAATCGCAAAACGTTAACGAACCTAAACCAGTTCATTGATTACCATCCCAAAAAGAAGAAAATATTGATTGATTCTTTTTTCCCTTTTTACTGTTACCCACCTCTTTGTGTGCATGTCTTCTTCAATCTTGCCTTTTTCTCACACATTTCTCAAGTGAAAAAGCAGCAGTGTCCTCTGCCTTATGGAGAGAGAAGTGAAAAGGCTTACAGCACCTGGTATTCCCAGGCGGTCTCCCATCCAAGTACTAACCAGGCCCGACTCTGCTTAGCTTCCGAGATCAGACGAGATCGGGCGCGATGAGAGAGGTATGGCCGTAAGCAATTTTGTCTCCAACACATATTCCTTTAAAAGCTGTCAAAAATTGCAGTCTTTTACAGTACATTTAGGACACCTTCATGTTTAAGAAATCTAATTTTATGTTCAAAGGGAACCGATTTAAAAAAATTAAGCAGTTCTTTGAATGGTCAAGAGAGTAGGGTAAATGGTGAATTAAACTTTACTTTTCTTCACAGAGAACTCTGACCTTTTGTGTTGGAACAGGCTTTAAAATAACTAAAATACGATCAGTAGGTCAATCGCAAAACATTAACGAACCTAAATCAGTTCATTGATTACCATTCCAAAAAGAAGAAAATATTGATTGATTCTTTTTTCCCTTTTTACTGTTACCCACCTCTTTGTGTGCATCTCTTCTTCAATCTTGCCTTTTTCTCACACATTTCTCAAGTGAAAAAGCAGCAGTGTCCTCTGCCTTATGGAGAGAGAAGTGAAAAGGCTTACAGCACCTGGTATTCCCAGGCGGTCTCCCATCCAAGTACTAACCAGGCCCGACTCTGCTTAGCTTCCGAGATCAGACGAGATCGGGCGCGATGAGAGAGGTATGGCCGTAAGCAAGTTTGTCTCCAACACATATTCCTTTAAAAGCTGTCAAAAATTGCAGTCTTTTACAGTATATTTAGGACACCTTCATGTTTAACAAATCTAATTCTATGTTCAAAGGGAACCCGATTTAAAAAAATTAAGCAGTTCTTTGAATGGTCAAGAGAGTAGGGTAAATGGCGAATTAAACGTTACTTTTCTTCACAGAGAACTCTGACCTTTTGGGTTGGAACCGGCTTGAAAATAACTAAAATATACGATCAGTAGGTCAATCGCAAAACATTAACGAACCTAAACCAGTTCATTGATTACCATTCCAAAAAGAAGAAAACTTTGATTGATTCTTTTTTCCCTTTTTACTGTTACCCACCTCTTTGTGTGCATCTCTTCTTCAATCTTGCCTTTTTCTCACACATTTCTCAAGTGAAAAAGCAGCAGTGTCCTCTGCCTTATGGAGAGAGAAGTGAAAAGGCTTACAGCACCTAGTATTCCCAGGCGGTCTCCCATCCAAGTACTAACCAGGCCCGACTCTGCTTAGCTTCCGAGATCAGACGAGATCGGGCGCGATGAGAGAGGTATGGCCGTAAGCAATTTTGTCTCCAACACATATTCCTTTAAAAGCTGTCAAAAATTGCAGTCTTTTACAGTACATTTAGGACACGTTCATGTTTAAGAAATCTCATTTTATGTTCAAAGGGACCCCGATTTAAAAAAATGAAGCAGTTCTTTGAATGGTCAAGAGAGTAGGGTAAATGGCGAATTAAACGTTACTTTTCTTCACAGAGAACTCTGACCTTTTGGGTTGGAACCGGCTTGAAAATAACTAAAATATACGATCAGTAGGTCAATCGCAAAACGTTAACGAACCTAAACCAGTTCATTGATTACCATCCCAAAAAGAAGAAAATATTGATTGATTCTTTTTTCCCTTTTTACTGTTACCCACCTCTTTGTGTGCATGTCTTCTTCAATCTTGCCTTTTTCTCACACATTTCTCAAGTGAAAAAGCAGCAGTGTCCTCTGCCTTATGGAGAGAGAAGTGAAAAGGCTTACAGCACCTGGTATTCCCAGGCGGTCTCCCATCCAAGTACTAACCAGGCCCGACTCTGCTTAGCTTCCGAGATCAGACGAGATCGGGCGCGATGAGAGAGGTATGGCCGTAAGCAATTTTGTCTCCAACACATATTCCTTTAAAAGCTGTCAAAAATTGCAGTCTTTTACAGTACATTTAGGACACCTTCATGTTTAAGAAATCTAATTTTATGTTCAAAGGGACCCGATTTAAAAAAATTAAGCAGTTCTTTGAATGGTCAAGAGAGTAGGGTAAATGGTGAATTAAACTTTACTTTTCTTCACAGAGAACTCTGACCTTTTGTGTTGGAACAGGCTTTAAAATAACTAAAATACGATCAGTAGGTCAATCGCAAAACATTAACGAACCTAAATCAGTTCATTGATTACCATTCCAAAAAGAAGAAAATATTGATTGATTCTTTTTTCCCTTTTTACTGTTACCCACCTCTTTGTGTGCATCTCTTCTTCAATCTTGCCTTTTTCTCACACATTTCTCAAGTGAAAAAGCAGCAGTATCCTCTGCCTTATGGAGAGAGAAGTGAAAAGGCTTACAGCACCTGGTATTCCCAGGCGGTCTCCCATCCAAGTACTAACCAGGCCCGACTCTGCTTAGCTTCCGAGATCAGACGAGATCGGGCGCGATGAGAGAGGTATGGCCGTAAGCAAGTTTGTCTCCAACACATATTCCTTTAAAAGCTGTCAAAAATTGCAGTCTTTTACAGTACATTTAGGACACGTTCATGTTTAAGAAATCTCATTTTATGTTCAAAGGGACCCCGATTTAAAAAAATGAAGCAGTTCTTTGAATGGTCAAGAGAGTAGGGTAAATGGTGAATTAAACGTTACTTTTCTTCACAGAGAACTCTGACCTTTTGGGTTGGAACCGGCTTGAAATTAACTAAAATATACGATCAGTAGGTCAATCGCAAAACATTAACGAACCGAAACCAGTTCATTGATTACCATTCCAAAAAGAAGAAAATATTGATTGATTCTTTTTTCCCTTTTTACTGTTACCCACCTCTTTGTGTGCATCTC
Source organism: Leptoclinus maculatus (assembly GCA_032191485.1). Lineage (NCBI taxonomy): Eukaryota > Metazoa > Chordata > Actinopteri > Perciformes > Stichaeidae > Leptoclinus > Leptoclinus maculatus. Next base: position 132,423 of record JAVDOI010000270.1, on the reverse strand, counting down.
TTCTTCAATCTTGCCTTTTTCTCACACATTTCTCAAGTGAAAAAGCAGCAGTGTCCTCTGCCTTATGGAGAGAGAAGTGAAAAGGCTTACAGCACCTGGTATTCCCAGGCGGTCTCCCATCCAAGTACTAACCAGGCCCGACTCTGCTTAGCTTCCGAGATCAGACGAGATCGGGCGCGATGAGAGAGGTATGGCCGTAAGCAAGTTTGTCTCCAACACATATTCCTTTAAAAGCTGTCAAAAATTGCAGTCTTTTACAGTACATTTAGGACACGTTCATGTTTAAGAAATCTCATTTTATGTTCAAAGGGACCCCGATTTAAAAAAATGAAGCAGTTCTTTGAATGGTCAAGAGAGTAGGGTAAATGGTGAATTAAACTTTACTTTTCTTCACAGAGAACTCTGACCTTTTGGGTTGGAACAGGCTTGAAAATAACTAAAATACGATCAGTAGGTCAATCGCAAAACATTAACGAACCTAAATCAGTTCATTGATTACCATTCCAAAAAGAAGAAAATATTGATTGATTCTTTTTTCCCTTTTTACTGTTACCCACCTCTTTGTGTGCATCTCTTCTTCAATCTTGCCTTTTTCTCACACATTTCTCAAGTGAAAAAGCAGCAGTGTCCTCTGCCTTATGGAGAGAGAAGTGAAAAGGCTTACAGCACCTGGTATTCCCAGGCGGTCTCCCATCCAAGTACTAACCAGGCCCGACTCTGCTTAGCTTCCGAGATCAGACGAGATCGGGCGCGATGAGAGAGGTATGGCCGTAAGCAATTTTGTCTCCAACACATATTCCTTTAAAAGCTGTCAAAAATTGCAGTCTTTTACAGTACATTTAGGACACGTTCATGTTTAAGAAATCTCATTTTATGTTCAAAGGGACCCCGATTTAAAAAAATGAAGCAGTTCTTTGAATGGTCAAGAGAGTAGGGTAAATGGTGAATTAAACTTTACTTTTCTTCACAGAGAACTCTGACCTTTTGTGTTGGAACAGGCTTTAAAATAACTAAAATACGATCAGTAGGTCAATCGCAAAACATTAACGAACCTAAACCAGTTCATTGATTACCATTCCAAAAAGAAGAAAATATTGATTGATTCTTTTTTCCCTTTTTACTGTTACCCACCTCTTTGTGTGCATCTCTTCTTCAATCTTGCCTTTTTCTCACACATTTCTCAAGTGAAAAAGCAGCAGTGTCCTCTGCCTTATGGAGAGAGAAGTGAAAAGGCTTACAGCACCTGGTATTACCAGGCAGTCTCCCATCCAAGTACTAACCAGGCCCGACTCTGCTTAGCTTCCGAGATCAGACGAGATCGGGCGCGATGAGAGAGGTATGGCCGTAAGCAAGTTTGTCTCCAACACATATTCCTTTAAAAGCTGTCAAAAATTGCAGTCTTTTACAGTACATTTAGGACACGTTCATGTTTAAGAAATCTCATTTTATGTTCAAAGGGACCCCGATTTAAAAAAATGAAGCACTTCTTTGAATGGTCAAGAGAGTAGGGTAAATGGTGAATTAAACGTTACTTTTCTTCACAGAGAACTCTGACCTTTTGGGTTGGAACCGGCTTGAAATTAACTAAAATATACGATCAGTAGGTCAATCGCAAAACATTAACGAACCGAAACCAGTTCATTGATTACCATTCCAAAAAGAAGAAAATATTGATTGATTCTTTTTTCCCTTTTTACTGTTACCCACCTCTTTGTGTGCATCTCTTCTTCAATCTTGCCTTTTTCTCACACATTTCTCAAGTGAAAAAGCAGCAGTGTCCTCTGCCTTATGGAGAGAGAAGTGAAAAGGCTTACAGCACCTGGTATTCCCAGGCGGTCTCCCATCCAAGTACTAACCAGGCCCGACTCTGCTTAGCTTCCGAGATCAGACGAGATCGGGCGCGATGAGAGAGGTATGGCCGTAAGCAAGTTTGTCTCCAACACATATTCCTTTAAAAGCTGTCAAAAATTGCAGTCTTTTACAGTACATTTAGGACACCTTCATGTTTAAGAAATCTCATTTTATGTTCAAAGGGACCCCGATTTAAAAAAATGAAGCAGTTCTTTGAATGGTCAAGAGAGTAGGGTAAATGGCGAATTAAACGTTACTTTTCTTCACAGAGAACTCTGACCTTTTGGGTTGGAACCGGCTTGAAAATAACTAAAATATACGATCAGTAGGTCAATCGCAAAACATTAACGAACCTAAACCAGTTCATTGATTACCATTCCAAAAAGAAGAAAACTTTGATTGATTCTTTTTTCCCTTTTTACTGTTACCCACCTCTTTGTGTGCATCTCTTCTTCAATCTTGCCTTTTTCTCACACATTTCTCAAGTGAAAAAGCAGCAGTGTCCTCTGCCTTATGGAGAGAGAAGTGAAAAGGCTTACAGCACCTAGTATTCCCAGGCGGTCTCCCATCCAAGTACTAACCAGGCCCGACTCTGCTTAGCTTCCGAGATCAGACGAGATCGGGCGCGATGAGAGAGGTATGGCCGTAAGCAATTTTGTCTCCAACACATATTCCTTTAAAAGCTGTCAAAAATTGCAGTCTTTTACAGTACATTTAGGACACGTTCATGTTTAAGAAATCTCATTTTATGTTCAAAGGGACCCCGATTTAAAAAAATGAAGCAGTTCTTTGAATGGTCAAGAGAGTAGGGTAAATGGCGAATTAAACGTTACTTTTCTTCACAGAGAACTCTGACCTTTTGGGTTGGAACCGGCTTGAAAATAACTAAAATATACGATCAGTAGGTCAATCGCAAAACGTTAACGAACCTAAACCAGTTCATTGATTACCATCCCAAAAAGAAGAAAATATTGATTGATTCTTTTTTCCCTTTTTACTGTTACCCACCTCTTTGTGTGCATCTCTTCTTCAATCTTGCCTTTTTCTCACACATTTCTCAAGTGAAAAAGCAGCAGTGTCCTCTGCCTTATGGAGAGAGAAGTGAAAAGGCTTACAGCACCTGGTATTCCCAGGCGGTCTCCCATCCAAGTACTAACCAGGCCCGACTCTGCTTAGCTTCCGAGATCAGACGAGATCGGGCGCGATGAGAGAGGTATGGCCGTAAGCAATTTTGTCTCCAACACATATTCCTTTAAAAGCTGTCAAAAATTGCAGTCTTTTACAGTACATTTAGGACACGTTCATGTTTAAGAAATCTCATTTTATGTTCAAAGGGACCCGATTTAAAAAAATTAAGCAGTTCTTTGAATGGTCAAGAGAGTAGGGTAAATGGTGAATTAAACTTTACTTTTCTTCACAGAGAACTCTGACCTTTTGTGTTGGAACAGGCTTTAAAATAACTAAAATACGATCAGTAGGTCAATCGCAAAACATTAACGAACCTAAATCAGTTCATTGATTACCATTCCAAAAAGAAGAAAATATTGATTGATTCTTTTTTCCCTTTTTACTGTTACCCACCTCTTTGTGTGCATCTCTTCTTCAATCTTGCCTTTTTCTCACACATTTCTCAAGTGAAAAAGCAGCAGTGTCCTCTGCCTTATGGAGAGAGAAGTGAAAAGGCTTACAGCACCTGGTATTCCCAGGCGGTCTCCCATCCAAGTACTAACCAGGCCCGACTCTGCTTAGCTTCCGAGATCAGACGAGATCGGGCGCGATGAGAGAGGTATGGCCGTAAGCAAGTTTGTCTCCAACACATATTCCTTTAAAAGCTGTCAAAAATTGCAGTCTTTTACAGTACATTTAGGACACGTTCATGTTTAAGAAATCTCATTTTATGTTCAAAGGGACCCCGATTTAAAAAAATGAAGCAGTTCTTTGAATGGTCAAGAGAGTAGGGTAAATGGTGAATTAAACGTTACTTTTCTTCACAGAGAACTCTGACCTTTTGGGTTGGAACCGGCTTGAAATTAACTAAAATATACGATCAGTAGGTCAATCGCAAAACATTAACGAACCGAAACCAGTTCATTGATTACCATTCCAAAAAGAAGAAAATATTGATTGATTCTTTTTTCCCTTTTTACTGTTACCCACCTCTTTGTGTGCATCTCTTCTTCAATCTTGCCTTTTTCTCACACATTTCTCAAGTGAAAAAGCAGCAGTGTCCTCTGCCTTATGGAGAGAGAAGTGAAAAGGCTTACAGCACCTGGTATTCCCAGGCGGTCTCCCATCCAAGTACTAACCAGGCCCGACTCTGCTTAGCTTCCGAGATCAGACGAGATCGGGCGCGATGAGAGAGGTATGGCCGTAAGCAAGTTTGTCTCCAACACATATTCCTTTAAAAGCTGTCAAAAATTGCAGTCTTTTACAGTACATTTAGGACACGTTCATGTTTAAGAAATCTCATTTTATGTTCAAAGGGACCCCGATTTAAAAAAATGAAGCAGTTCTTTGAATGGTCAAGAGAGTAGGGTAAATGGTGAATTAAACGTTACTTTTCTTCACAGAGAACTCTGACCTTTTGGGTTGGAACCGGCTTGAAATTAACTAAAATATACGATCAGTAGGTCAATCGCAAAACATTAACGAACCTAAATCAGTTCATTGATTACCATTCCAAAAAGAAGAAAATATTGATTGATTCTTTTTTCCCTTTTTACTGTTACCCACCTCTTTGTGTGCATCTCTTCTTCAATCTTGCCTTTTTCTCACACATTTCTCAAGTGAAAAAGCAGCAGTGTCCTCTGCCTTATGGAGAGAGAAGTGAAAAGGCTTACAGCACCTGGTATTCCCAGGCGGTCTCCCATCCAAGTACTAACCAGGCCCGACTCTGCTTAGCTTCCGAGATCAGACGAGATCGGGCGCGATGAGAGAGGTATGGCCGTAAGCAAGTTTGTCTCCAACACATATTCCTTTAAAAGCTGTCAAAAATTGCAGTCTTTTACAGTACATTTAGGACACGTTCATGTTTAAGAAATCTCATTTTATGTTCAAAGGGACCCCGATTTA
>JAVDOI010000270.1:107500-122500 GCA_032191485.1 Leptoclinus maculatus | reverse complement strand
GAATCTAGCGCCCAATTTGGCAGCTCGCAGGATCCCATAACGTAATTAATTTTGGACAGTACTAGTGCATTAGACACTATTACCTTCCCTCTTAAGTTTAGCCCCCTGGCGTACCACAAATTACACACATTTTTTGTTTTTTTGATAATTTCTGTCCAGGTTTTGTCCCTGGCTACCTCTTCATTTCCCCCTATATATACCCCTAGTACCTTCCTCATGTCCGATACTACTTTGAACCCCCATTTGTCATCTAAATCACTTTCTTCATTAAAAAACATTATCTCGGACTTCGTGGTGTTTATTTTTGCCCCTGAGGCGAGTCCAAACTCCCTCATGTGCTCCATAATATGACTGATGCTTTTTTTATCCTTGATACAGATGTTGATGTCGTCTGCATATTGTATTATTTTTATTTCCTTCCCTCTACTCGTTTTTACCCCCTCTATTCTTTTATCTTCTATTAGCATCAAGGCCAAAGGCTCCGCCACGAGGCTGTAGAGCATAGCGGACAGGGGGCAGCCCTGTCTGACCGCCCTCTTCAGCTCCACAGGCTCGGTGAGGAACCCGTTGACCTTAACCCTACTCTTTGCTTTGACGTATAATAATTTTACCCAATTTATGAATTTCTCGCCAAAACCATACTCCTTCAGTGCTTCCCAGAGGAATCTATGTTCCACTCTATCGAAGGCCTTCTCTAGATCTATTCCTAACAAACATCCCCCTTCTTTTTTCATTATTTCTACTAGGTCTTTTATTATGATAATGTTATCGTGTATATCCCTGTCTGGTATACTATATGTTTGTGTATCCATAATTATTGTTTTAATCACTTCCTTTAATCTATTCGCTAGTACTTTAGCTATTATTTTATAGTCCGTATTTAAAACACTAATTGGCCTGTAATTTTCCAGTTTTTCTTTACTTCCTTTATTTTTGTAAATCAAGGAAATGACCCCTTCCGTGAATGCTTCAGGCGCACTCTGGCTTGATTCTATCCCATTATACACAGATAGCAGGATTGGAGAAAGCAGTTCAGGAAAGCTTTGATATAGCTCGGCCGTCAAACCATCCGTTCCCGGACTCTTATTCCTGTTCAGTTTTTGAATGGCCTGTTCTATCTCCTGTGCCGTTATCGGCTGCTCACAGTATGTTTTGTCTTCCTCTTTTAGATGTTTTGTGATGTGTTTCGTTATTTTCCTAATCTGTGTAGTCTGCGGATTTTGGCCAGTATACAGGTCTCTGTAATAATTAAAAACAGTTGCAACAATTTCCTCCTTGTTTTTAATCACAGTTTTATTCTCGTTTTCCAGCTGTCTAATGTGTTGTCTCTCCTGAACTGTTTTCTCCAATCCTAGAAAAAAAGCCGTGCTTTTTTCCCCATCCAGCAGATACTGTGCCCTACTCCTAATTGCAGCCCCCTTGCATCTTTTTGCTTCTATCCTCTCTAGTTTGGTTTTGTACAGTTCGTATTTCTCGGTGTTATGAGTTTTATTCATATCTGCCTGCTCTATTTCTATCTTTAGTAGATTGTTTAACATTCTTTCTTCTTTTCTTTCCTCCAACTTTTTATTTTTACAATAATTAATACTTAGTTTTTTGATCCTATATTTAGCATCCTCCCAATATTCTTTTTTGTCTTCTACATATTTAATATCTGTTGCTATGTTATTTAATAACGTCTTAATTCTTTGTTTATATTTATCATCTTCTAGGATGCTATTATTTAGACACCATAAACCCCTTCCCCTCTCACCTGTGTTGTCACCAAATTTCATGCTTAGTTGGGCGTGATCGCTCAATATGTTAAATTTATACTTAATATCCACTATATCTTTTATTCTTCCAGAGGCGACGAGTGCCAGATCTATCCGAGACTGTTTTAATTTCCCCATGACCACTTGTCGCCTCGAGAAACCTCTACTCCGAGGGTTAAACACCCGCCATGCATCGATCAAATGGTTTCCTGTGATTATATTTTTTAATGTCCTTCTACTAGTGTCGCTCTTGTATTTATTATTGATCGATAGGTCGTTATCATTTAGAGTGACATTAAAGTCTCCCATTATTATTGTGTCTTCTGTTATCCATTTTACCAGTTTAGGGAAGAAAAGCTTCCTATCCTCCCCAATATTCGGCGCATATATATTCATTATTCTAATTACTTCTTCCTTATAATTTAATTCTACTATATTGTACCTGCCCTCGTCATCTTTAAAAATTTCCCTGCAACCGTTGATGTTCTGCGGTTTGACCAAGATGGCCACCCCACATGACCTTGCTGTCCCCTCACTTGAAAAGACAGTCCCTTTCCACTGTTTCCTACAATAATCTACCCAGTTTTTGTCCCAGTTCGTCTCTTGAAGACATAAAATGTCTGTGAGACTATTCTGCATAAGTACAGAGTTAATCTTTTGGGTACTTCTACACCCGTTTATGTTCTGGGACACCAAATTCAGGGACACAGAGGCAAGAAAACCCATTATGCTAAGTATATATATCATACCTCTATTTCTTCTTGGTCAACTTTTTCTTCCCTTTTGTCGTCCATACGCTCTGTCTTTTCCTCACCTCTTTTGCTTTAGTAAAGTCCATGTCCGATTCTCCCGATGCCTCTGTCGGCAGCGATGTCTGTGGCCTGGACCCGCTCTCTCCCAGCTCCTCCATGTCCAGGGAGGACCCGATCTCAATCTGCCTTTCCGCCCTTCTCAGCCTCTGCGACCCAGGCTGTTCTGCCAGTGCTGGCACCTTCTCCGGTGCCTTCACCTGCACCTCCGTCTCTGCTGTCGTTTCCGGTTCGCAGCTCGGCTCCGGTCTCTCGACCTGCTCCAGCGTACTCGTCTCACTCCTTTCTGCTGCAGCCGTGGTGGTCTGTTGTCTTTCCTCCTCCACCGGACCCTCCGCGCCGCTCTCCTGGACCACCATTATGCTGCTGCCGTTCTGCTCCTCACCATCCTGCTCTTCCTCTCTCTCCAGATCTGAGTTGCTGGAACTGGTCTGGCTCGGCTCCTCCTCACTCGCGTTGCATCTGCACTGCTCCATCTCCTTCCTGCATAGAGTGCACTTTTTTTGTCTTTTTTGGGCGCACTCTCTTGCGTAGTGCCCCTGCACCCCACACTGGTGACACATAAAATCAGGACAGTCTCTTAAAATGTGCCCTGGCTGCATGCACATTCTGCATACCTTGACCTGTTTGTCATGCAGCACCCTAAAGTATTCTGCCCCCAACGCAGTGTTAAATTTTGTCGAGTATGGCAGTGACTGAACATGTTCGTTAAATTTAACTCGCATGAACCTTGTCCCGTCTGCCACTTTTGTGCCCGGCCACATCCTTCTTTTAATCGGGGTCACCGCCGAGACTCCCCATGCCCGCAGCTTGGCCTCAATCTCGGCGTCCTCAATGTAATATGGCAAGTTCAGGAAAGAGACCACAAGCTCGTCATTGCTTATTTCCCTCACATGGGCTCTGGTCTCCCTTATCTTGAAGCCGTCCATGAGCCTCTCCTTCCCTTTCGGGTGGCTCATGGTGACTTCGTACTTGTTCGTGCTAAGCACCCTGCAAGCCATGAGGCCTCCACACAGCTCCCGGATACAGTTCATTAACTCCATCACTGGTATTGTGTTTTCCCCCTCCAACTCAACACTCACGGTCAGGCTTCGATTTCTTTTTCTTTCCTCATCCATCTTCTCCCTCTCCTCTCCTTCTTTTAGGCTTGCCATCAACCTTCTTTCTTCGTCTTGAGTCATCCTCGTCATCTGTCCATTCCGGGTTTGTTCAACTTGTTGGTCCGTCATTTTGCCAAGACAAAAAACCCCTTTCCAAAAAAAGCGGGGGATAAATAATTAGTGGAGAAACAAAAACTTCCCCCCAAACAGTGCAACACTGCTGGGGGTACTAAATACGTCTTCAAAACCAAAAAAAAACCACTCAGGGCATCGAAATGTAACAAAAGCCGAGGAGAGAAATAGAGAGCTTCCACGAGGAGCCGTGTGCCAACCAATTCACTTTCTGCTGTCACTTCCTGCTTTCGCAAAGGGCGTGTCTTCAGAGAGGTATGGCCGTAAGCAATTTTGTCTCCAACACATATTCCTTTAAAAGCTGTCAAAAATTGCAGTCTTTTACAGTACATTTAGGACACGTTCATGTTTAAGAAATCTCATTTTATGTTCAAAGGGACCCCGATTTAAAAAAATGAAGCACTTCTTTGAATGGTCAAGAGAGTAGGGTAAATGGTGAATTAAACTTTACTTTTCTTCACAGAGAACTCTGACCTTTTGGGTTGGAACCGGCTTGAAAATAACTAAAATATACGATCAGTAGGTCAATCGCAAAACATTAACGAACCTAAACCAGTTCATTGATTACCATTCCAAAAAGAAGAAAATATTGATTGATTCTTTTTTCCCTTTTTACTGTTACCCACCTCTTTGTGTGCATCTCTTCTTCAATCTTGCCTTTTTCTCACACATTTCTCAAGTGAAAAAGCAGCAGTGTCCTCTGCCTTATGGAGAGAGAAGTGAAAAGGCTTACAGCACCTGGTATTCCCAGGCGGTCTCCCATCCAAGTACTAACCAGGCCCGACTCTGCTTAGCTTCCGAGATCAGACGAGATCGGGCGCGATGAGAGAGGTATGGCCGTAAGCAAGTTTGTCTCCAACACATATTCCTTTAAAAGCTGTCAAAAATTGCAGTCTTTTACAGTACATTTAGGACACGTTCATGTTTAAGAAATCTCATTTTATGTTCAAAGGGACCCCGATTTAAAAAAATGAAGCAGTTCTTTGAATGGTCAAGAGAGTAGGGTAAATGGCGAATTAAACGTTACTTTTCTTCACAGAGAACTCTGACCTTTTGGGTTGGAACCGGCTTGAAAATAACTAAAATATACGATCAGTAGGTCAATCGCAAAACATTAACGAACCTAAACCAGTTCATTGATTACCATCCCAAAAAGAAGAAAATATTGATTGATTCTTTTTTCCCTTTTTACTGTTACCCACCTCTTTGTGTGCATCTCTTCTTCAGTCTTGCCTTTTTCTCACACATTTCTCAAGTGAAAAAGCAGCAGTGTCCTCTGCCTTATGGAGAGAGAAGTGAAAAGGCTTACAGCACCTGGTATTCCCAGGCGGTCTCCCATCCAAGTACTAACCAGGCCCGACTCTGCTTAGCTTCCGAGATCAGACGAGATCGGGCGCGATGAGAGAGGTATGGCCGTAAGCAATTTTGTCTCCAACACATATTCCTTTAAAAGCTGTCAAAATTGCAGTCTTTTACAGTACATTTAGGACACCTTCATGTTTAAGAAATCTCATTTTATGTTCAAAGGGACCCCGATTTGAAAAAATTAAGCAGTTCTTTGAATGGTCAAGAGAGTAGGGTAAATGGCGAATTAAACGTTACTTTTCTTCACAGAGAACTCTGACCTTTTGGGTTGGAACCGGCTTGAAAATAACTAAAATATACGATCAGTAGGTCAATCGCAAAACATTAACGAACCTAAACCAGTTCATTGATTACCATTCCAAAAAGAAGAAAATATTGATTGATTCTTTTTTCCCTTTTTACTGTTACCCACCTCTTTGTGTGCATCTCTTCTTCAATCTTGCCTTTTTCTCACACATTTCTCAAGTGAAAAAGCAGCAGTGTCCTCTGCCTTATGGAGAGAGAAGTGAAAAGGCTTACAGCACCTGGTATTCCCAGGCGGTCTCCCATCCAAGTACTAACCAGGCCCGACTCTGCTTAGCTTCCGAGATCAGACGAGATCGGGCGCGATGAGAGAGGTATGGCCGTAAGCAAGTTTGTCTCCAACACATATTCCTTTAAAAGCTGTCAAAAATTGCAGTCTTTTACAGTACATTTAGGACACGTTCATGTTTAAGAAATCTCATTTTATGTTCAAAGGGACCCCGATTTAAAAAAATGAAGCAGTTCTTTGAATGGTCAAGAGAGTAGGGTAAATGGTGAATTAAACTTTACTTTTCTTCACAGAGAACTCTGACCTTTTGGGTTGGAACAGGCTTGAAAATAACTAAAATACGATCAGTAGGTCAATCGCAAAACATTAACGAACCTAAATCAGTTCATTGATTACCATTCCAAAAAGAAGAAAATATTGATTGATTCTTTTTTCCCTTTTTACTGTTACCCACCTCTTTGTGTGCATCTCTTCTTCAATCTTGCCTTTTTCTCACACATTTCTCAAGTGAAAAAGCAGCAGTGTCCTCTGCCTTATGGAGAGAGAAGTGAAAAGGCTTACAGCACCTGGTATTCCCAGGCGGTCTCCCATCCAAGTACTAACCAGGCCCGACTCTGCTTAAGTTCCGAGATCAGACGAGATCGGGCGCGATGAGAGAGGTATGGCCGTAAGCAATTTTGTCTCCAACACATATTCCTTTAAAAGCTGTCAAAAATTGCAGTCTTTTACAGTACATTTAGGACACGTTCATGTTTAAGAAATCTCATTTTATGTTCAAAGGGACCCCGATTTAAAAAAATGAAGCACTTCTTTGAATGGTCAAGAGAGTAGGGTAAATGGTGAATTAAACTTTACTTTTCTTCACAGAGAACTCTGACCTTTTGGGTTGGAACAGGCTTGAAAATAACTAAAATACGATCAGTAGGTCAATCGCAAAACATTAACGAACCTAAATCAGTTCATTGATTACCATTCCAAAAAGAAGAAAATATTGATTGATTCTTTTTTCCCTTTTTACTGTTACCCACCTCTTTGTGTGCATCTCTTCTTCAATCTTGCCTTTTTCTCACACATTTCTCAAGTGAAAAAGCAGCAGTGTCCTCTGCCTTATGGAGAGAGAAGTGAAAAGGCTTACAGCACCTGGTATTCCCAGGCGGTCTCCCATCCAAGTACTAACCAGGCCCGACTCTGCTTAGCTTCCGAGATCAGACGAGATCGGGCGCGATGAGAGAGGTATGGCCGTAAGCAAGTTTGTCTCCAACACATATTCCTTTAAAAGCTGTCAAAAATTGCAGTCTTTTACAGTACATTTAGGACACGTTCATGTTTAAGAAATCTCATTTTATGTTCAAAGGGACCCCGATTTAAAAAAATGAAGCACTTCTTTGAATGGTCAAGAGAGTAGGGTAAATGGTGAATTAAACTTTACTTTTCTTCACAGAGAACTCTGACCTTTTGGGTTGGAACAGGCTTGAAAATAACTAAAATACGATCAGTAGGTCAATCGCAAAACATTAACGAACCTAAATCAGTTCATTGATTACCATTCCAAAAAGAAGAAAATATTGATTGATTCTTTTTTCCCTTTTTACTGTTACCCACCTCTTTGTGTGCATCTCTTCTTCAATCTTGCCTTTTTCTCACACATTTCTCAAGTGAAAAAGCAGCAGTGTCCTCTGCCTTATGGAGAGAGAAGTGAAAAGGCTTACAGCACCTGGTATTCCCAGGCGGTCTCCCATCCAAGTACTAACCAGGCCCGACTCTGCTTAGCTTCCGAGATCAGACGAGATCGGGCGCGATGAGAGAGGTATGGCCGTAAGCAATTTTGTCTCCAACACATATTCCTTTAAAAGCTGTCAAAAATTGCAGTCTTTTACAGTACATTTAGGACACGTTCATGTTTAAGAAATCTCATTTTATGTTCAAAGGGACCCCGATTTAAAAAAATGAAGCACTTCTTTGAATGGTCAAGAGAGTAGGGTAAATGGTGAATTAAACTTTACTTTTCTTCACAGAGAACTCTGACCTTTTGTGTTGGAACAGGCTTTAAAATAACTAAAATACGATCAGTAGGTCAATCGCAAAACATTAACGAACCTAAATCAGTTCATTGATTACCATTCCAAAAAGAAGAAAATATTGATTGATTCTTTTTTCCCTTTTTACTGTTACCCACCTCTTTGTGTGCATCTCTTCTTCAATCTTGCCTTTTTCTCACACATTTCTCAAGTGAAAAAGCAGCAGTGTCCTCTGCCTTATGGAGAGAGAAGTGAAAAGGCTTACAGCACCTGGTATTCCCAGGCGGTCTCCCATCCAAGTACTAACCAGGCCCGACTCTGCTTAGCTTCCGAGATCAGACGAGATCGGGCGCGATGAGAGAGGTATGGCCGTAAGCAATTTTGTCTCCAACACATATTCCTTTAAAAGCTGTCAAAAATTGCAGTCTTTTACAGTACATTTAGGACACGTTCATGTTTAAGAAATCTCATTTTATGTTCAAAGGGACCCCGATTTAAAAAAATGAAGCAGTTCTTTGAATGGTCAAGAGAGTAGGGTAAATGGCGAATTAAACGTTACTTTTCTTCACAGAGAACTCTGACCTTTTGGGTTGGAACCGGCTTGAAAATAACTAAAATATACGATCAGTAGGTCAATCGCAAAACGTTAACGAACCTAAACCAGTTCATTGATTACCATTCCAAAAAGAAGAAAACTTTGATTGATTCTTTTTTCCCTTTTTACTGTTACCCACCTCTTTGTGTGCATCTCTTCTTCAATCTTGCCTTTTTCTCACACATTTCTCAAGTGAAAAAGCAGCAGTGTCCTCTGCCTTATGGAGAGAGAAGTGAAAAGGCTTACAGCACCTAGTATTCCCAGGCGGTCTCCCATCCAAGTACTAACCAGGCCCGACTCTGCTTAGCTTCCGAGATCAGACGAGATCGGGCGCGATGAGAGAGGTATGGCCGTAAGCAAGTTTGTCTCCAACACATATTCCTTTAAAAGCTGTCAAAAATTGCAGTCTTTTACAGTATATTTAGGACACCTTCATGTTTAACAAATCTAATTCTATGTTCAAAGGGAACCCGATTTAAAAAAATTAAGCAGTTCTTTGAATGGTCAAGAGAGTAGGGTAAATGGCGAATTAAACGTTACTTTTCTTCACAGAGAACTCTGACCTTTTGGGTTGGAACCGGCTTGAAAATAACTAAAATATACGATCAGTAGGTCAATCGCAAAACATTAACGAACCTAAACCAGTTCATTGATTACCATTCCAAAAAGAAGAAAACTTTGATTGATTCTTTTTTCCCTTTTTACTGTTACCCACCTCTTTGTGTGCATCTCTTCTTCAATCTTGCCTTTTTCTCACACATTTCTCAAGTGAAAAAGCAGCAGTGTCCTCTGCCTTATGGAGAGAGAAGTGAAAAGGCTTACAGCACCTAGTATTCCCAGGCGGTCTCCCATCCAAGTACTAACCAGGCCCGACTCTGCTTAGCTTCCGAGATCAGACGAGATCGGGCGCGATGAGAGAGGTATGGCCGTAAGCAATTTTGTCTCCAACACATATTCCTTTAAAAGCTGTCAAAAATTGCAGTCTTTTACAGTACATTTAGGACACGTTCATGTTTAAGAAATCTCATTTTATGTTCAAAGGGACCCCGATTTAAAAAAATGAAGCACTTCTTTGAATGGTCAAGAGAGTAGGGTAAATGGTGAATTAAACTTTACTTTTCTTCACAGAGAACTCTGACCTTTTGGGTTGGAACAGGCTTGAAAATAACTAAAATACGATCAGTAGGTCAATCGCAAAACATTAACGAACCTAAATCAGTTCATTGATTACCATTCCAAAAAGAAGAAAATATTGATTGATTCTTTTTTCCCTTTTTACTGTTACCCACCTCTTTGTGTGCATCTCTTCTTCAATCTTGCCTTTTTCTCACACATTTCTCAAGTGAAAAAGCAGCAGTGTCCTCTGCCTTATGGAGAGAGAAGTGAAAAGGCTTACAGCACCTGGTATTCCCAGGCGGTCTCCCATCCAAGTACTAACCAGGCCCGACTCTGCTTAGCTTCCGAGATCAGACGAGATCGGGCGCGATGAGAGAGGTATGGCCGTAAGCAATTTTGTCTCCAACACATATTCCTTTAAAAGCTGTCAAAAATTGCAGTCTTTTACAGTACATTTAGGACACGTTCATGTTTAAGAAATCTCATTTTATGTTCAAAGGGACCCCGATTTAAAAAAATGAAGCACTTCTTTGAATGGTCAAGAGAGTAGGGTAAATGGTGAATTAAACTTTACTTTTCTTCACAGAGAACTCTGACCTTTTGTGTTGGAACAGGCTTTAAAATAACTAAAATACGATCAGTAGGTCAATCGCAAAACATTAACGAACCTAAATCAGTTCATTGATTACCATTCCAAAAAGAAGAAAATATTGATTGATTCTTTTTTCCCTTTTTACTGTTACCCACCTCTTTGTGTGCATCTCTTCTTCAATCTTGCCTTTTTCTCACACATTTCTCAAGTGAAAAAGCAGCAGTGTCCTCTGCCTTATGGAGAGAGAAGTGAAAAGGCTTACAGCACCTGGTATTCCCAGGCGGTCTCCCATCCAAGTACTAACCAGGCCCGACTCTGCTTAGCTTCCGAGATCAGACGAGATCGGGCGCGATGAGAGAGGTATGGCCGTAAGCAATTTTGTCTCCAACACATATTCCTTTAAAAGCTGTCAAAAATTGCAGTCTTTTACAGTACATTTAGGACACGTTCATGTTTAAGAAATCTCATTTTATGTTCAAAGGGACCCCGATTTAAAAAAATGAAGCAGTTCTTTGAATGGTCAAGAGAGTAGGGTAAATGGCGAATTAAACGTTACTTTTCTTCACAGAGAACTCTGACCTTTTGGGTTGGAACCGGCTTGAAAATAACTAAAATATACGATCAGTAGGTCAATCGCAAAACGTTAACGAACCTAAACCAGTTCATTGATTACCATTCCAAAAAGAAGAAAACTTTGATTGATTCTTTTTTCCCTTTTTACTGTTACCCACCTCTTTGTGTGCATCTCTTCTTCAATCTTGCCTTTTTCTCACACATTTCTCAAGTGAAAAAGCAGCAGTGTCCTCTGCCTTATGGAGAGAGAAGTGAAAAGGCTTACAGCACCTAGTATTCCCAGGCGGTCTCCCATCCAAGTACTAACCAGGCCCGACTCTGCTTAGCTTCCGAGATCAGACGAGATCGGGCGCGATGAGAGAGGTATGGCCGTAAGCAAGTTTGTCTCCAACACATATTCCTTTAAAAGCTGTCAAAAATTGCAGTCTTTTACAGTATATTTAGGACACCTTCATGTTTAACAAATCTAATTCTATGTTCAAAGGGAACCCGATTTAAAAAAATTAAGCAGTTCTTTGAATGGTCAAGAGAGTAGGGTAAATGGCGAATTAAACGTTACTTTTCTTCACAGAGAACTCTGACCTTTTGGGTTGGAACCGGCTTGAAAATAACTAAAATATACGATCAGTAGGTCAATCGCAAAACATTAACGAACCTAAACCAGTTCATTGATTACCATTCCAAAAAGAAGAAAACTTTGATTGATTCTTTTTTCCCTTTTTACTGTTACCCACCTCTTTGTGTGCATCTCTTCTTCAATCTTGCCTTTTTCTCACACATTTCTCAAGTGAAAAAGCAGCAGTGTCCTCTGCCTTATGGAGAGAGAAGTGAAAAGGCTTACAGCACCTAGTATTCCCAGGCGGTCTCCCATCCAAGTACTAACCAGGCCCGACTCTGCTTAGCTTCCGAGATCAGACGAGATCGGGCGCGATGAGAGAGGTATGGCCGTAAGCAATTTTGTCTCCAACACATATTCCTTTAAAAGCTGTCAAAAATTGCAGTCTTTTACAGTACATTTAGGACACGTTCATGTTTAAGAAATCTCATTTTATGTTCAAAGGGACCCCGATTTAAAAAAATGAAGCAGTTCTTTGAATGGTCAAGAGAGTAGGGTAAATGGCGAATTAAACGTTACTTTTCTTCACAGAGAACTCTGACCTTTTGGGTTGGAACCGGCTTGAAAATAACTAAAATATACGATCAGTAGGTCAATCGCAAAACGTTAACGAACCTAAACCAGTTCATTGATTACCATCCCAAAAAGAAGAAAATATTGATTGATTCTTTTTTCCCTTTTTACTGTTACCCACCTCTTTGTGTGCATGTCTTCTTCAATCTTGCCTTTTTCTCACACATTTCTCAAGTGAAAAAGCAGCAGTGTCCTCTGCCTTATGGAGAGAGAAGTGAAAAGGCTTACAGCACCTGGTATTCCCAGGCGGTCTCCCATCCAAGTACTAACCAGGCCCGACTCTGCTTAGCTTCCGAGATCAGACGAGATCGGGCGCGATGAGAGAGGTATGGCCGTAAGCAATTTTGTCTCCAACACATATTCCTTTAAAAGCTGTCAAAAATTGCAGTCTTTTACAGTACATTTAGGACACCTTCATGTTTAAGAAATCTAATTTTATGTTCAAAGGGACCCGATTTAAAAAAATTAAGCAGTTCTTTGAATGGTCAAGAGAGTAGGGTAAATGGTGAATTAAACTTTACTTTTCTTCACAGAGAACTCTGACCTTTTGTGTTGGAACAGGCTTTAAAATAACTAAAATACGATCAGTAGGTCAATCGCAAAACATTAACGAACCTAAATCAGTTCATTGATTACCATTCCAAAAAGAAGAAAACTTTGATTGATTCTTTTTTCCCTTTTTACTGTTACCCACCTCTTTGTGTGCATCTCTTCTTCAATCTTGCCTTTTTCTCACACATTTCTCAAGTGAAAAAGCAGCAGTGTCCTCTGCCTTATGGAGAGAGAAGTGAAAAGGCTTACAGCACCTAGTATTCCCAGGCGGTCTCCCATCCAAGTACTAACCAGGCCCGACTCTGCTTAGCTTCCGAGATCAGACGAGATCGGGCGCGATGAGAGAGGTATGGCCGTAAGCAATTTTGTCTCCAACACATATTCCTTTAAAAGCTGTCAAAAATTGCAGTCTTTTACAGTACATTTAGGACACGTTCATGTTTAAGAAATCTCATTTTATGTTCAAAGGGACCCCGATTTAAAAAAATGAAGCAGTTCTTTGAATGGTCAAGAGAGTAGGGTAAATGGCGAATTAAACGTTACTTTTCTTCACAGAGAACTCTGACCTTTTGGGTTGGAACCGGCTTGAAAATAACTAAAATATACGATCAGTAGGTCAATCGCAAAACGTTAACGAACCTAAACCAGTTCATTGATTACCATCCCAAAAAGAAGAAAATATTGATTGATTCTTTTTTCCCTTTTTACTGTTACCCACCTCTTTGTGTGCATGTCTTCTTCAATCTTGCCTTTTTCTCACACATTTCTCAAGTGAAAAAGCAGCAGTGTCCTCTGCCTTATGGAGAGAGAAGTGAAAAGGCTTACAGCACCTGGTATTCCCAGGCGGTCTCCCATCCAAGTACTAACCAGGCCCGACTCTGCTTAGCTTCCGAGATCAGACGAGATCGGGCGCGATGAGAGAGGTATGGCCGTAAGCAATTTTGTCTCCAACACATATTCCTTTAAAAGCTGTCAAAAATTGCAGTCTTTTACAGTACATTTAGGACACCTTCATGTTTAAGAAATCTAATTTTATGTTCAAAGGGACCCGATTTAAAAAAATTAAGCAGTTCTTTGAATGGTCAAGAGAGTAGGGTAAATGGTGAATTAAACTTTACTTTTCTTCACAGAGAACTCTGACCTTTTGTGTTGGAACAGGCTTTAAAATAACTAAAATACGATCAGTAGGTCAATCGCAAAACATTAACGAACCTAAATCAGTTCATTGATTACCATTCCAAAAAGAAGAAAATATTGATTGATTCTTTTTTCCCTTTTTACTGTTACCCACCTCTTTGTGTGCATCTCTTCTTCAATCTTGCCTTTTTCTCACACATTTCTCAAGTGAAAAAGCAGCAGTATCCTCTGCCTTATGGAGAGAGAAGTGAAAAGGCTTACAGCACCTGGTATTCCCAGGCGGTCTCCCATCCAAGTACTAACCAGGCCCGACTCTGCTTAGCTTCCGAGATCAGACGAGATCGGGCGCGATGAGAGAGGTATGGCCGTAAGCAAGTTTGTCTCCAACACATATTCCTTTAAAAGCTGTCAAAAATTGCAGTCTTTTACAGTACATTTAGGACACGTTCATGTTTAAGAAATCTCATTTTATGTTCAAAGGGACCCCGATTTAAAAAAATGAAGCAGTTCTTTGAATGGTCAAGAGAGTAGGGTAAATGGTGAATTAAACGTTACTTTTCTTCACAGAGAACTCTGACCTTTTGGGTTGGAACCGGCTTGAAATTAACTAAAATATACGATCAGTAGGTCAATCGCAAAACATTAACGAACCGAAACCAGTTCATTGATTACCATTCCAAAAAGAAGAAAATATTGATTGATTCTTTTTTCCCTTTTTACTGTTACCCACCTCTTTGTGTGCATCTCTTCTTCAATCTTGCCTTTTTCTCACACATTTCTCAAGTGAAAAAGCAGCAGTGTCCTCTGCCTTATGGAGAGAGAAGTGAAAAGGCTTACAGCACCTGGTATTCCCAGGCGGTCTCCCATCCAAGTACTAACCAGGCCCGACTCTGCTTAGCTTCCGAGATCAGACGAGATCGGGCGCGATGAGAGAGGTATGGCCGTAAGCAAGTTTGTCTCCAACACATATTCCTTTAAAAGCTGTCAAAAATTGCAGTCTTTTACAGTACATTTAGGACACGTTCATGTTTAAGAAATCTCATTTTATGTTCAAAGGGACCCCGATTTAAAAAAATGAAGCAGTTCTTTGAATGGTCAAGAGAGTAGGGTAAATGGTGAATTAAACTTTACTTTTCTTCACAGAGAACTCTGACCTTTTGGGTTGGAACAGGCTTGAAAATAACTAAAATACGATCAGTAGGTCAATCGCAAAACATTAACGAACCTAAATCAGTTCATTGATTACCATTCCAAAAAGAAGAAAATATTGATTGATTCTTTTTTCCCTTTTTACTGTTACCCACCTCTTTGTGTGCATCTCTTCTTCAATCTTGCCTTTTTCTCACACATTTCTCAAGTGAAAAAGCAGCAGTGTCCTCTGCCTTATGGAGAGAGAAGTGAAAAGGCTTACAGCACCTGGTATTCCCAGGCGGTCTCCCATCCAAGTACTAACCAGGCCCGACTCTGCTTAGCTTCCGAGATCAGACGAGATCGGGCGCGATGAGAGAGGTATGGCCGTAAGCAATTTTGTCTCCA
>JAVDOI010000270.1:95000-100000 GCA_032191485.1 Leptoclinus maculatus | reverse complement strand
TTTCCCTTTGTCAAAATAAAAACTCCCCCCTCCTCCACAGACAGACCCAAGTGTCGTCAGGCCCGCCACATGGAGGGCCTTAGACACCATGGGTCTGCCTTTGTGAAGGAAAAAGGGGGAGTTGAGAAAAGGTAACCGCATCAACTGTTCTTTATGTTCAACGTCAGGTCTGAGGTGGGGCAAAAACTTGTCCCAGGCCTCCAGCACCTCGCGATAGAACCCCGGCAAACCCCCTGTAACATTTCTGGGAGAGAAGGCATACAAGTTGTAACTACCCCTCTCACCATACTCTGCCAGGAGGCCTGCCAAAGTATCCTTCCAAGGATGCTGCCTCTTCAAATCTAGAAAACGGCCTATCAATTTAACCCTAAGCGCATCTCTTTTGGCACTTATGTCAATTAGATCTAAACCCCCCTCCCTCTTCTTAGCAATTAAAGTCCTGCGAGCAATCATATTACCCTTCCCCTTCCACAAAAACGAGGATATAATGCTATTCAGCGAATTTAGAGCCCAATTCGGCAGCTCGCAGGATCCCAAAATATGATTAATTTTAGACAGAACCAGAGCATTTGATACAATTACCTTTCCTCTAATATTCAGCCCACGGGCTTGCCACAGATTACAGATGTTTTTTGTTTTATTTATCACCTCAGTCCAATTCCTGTCTCTAGCTCTATCACTATCTTTCCCTACATAAACCCCTAGCACCTTCCTATCCCCTTCAGTAATTTTGAAACCCCACTTGCCTGTTTCGATATTATCCTCTTTGAACACCATTAGCTCAGACTTGGAGGCATTTACTTTAGCCCCCGACGCTAATTCATAGCTCCTGAAATGAGTCATTACCCGTTCTATGTATGCACTATTTTTTAGAAATATGTTTATGTCGTCAGCGTATTGCACCACCTTGACTATCCTCTTCCCTTCAGTTTTTATCCCCACTATTTCATTATCATTTGTTATGCTCAGCGCTAGGGGCTCTGCCACCAAGCTATAGAGCATGGCCGACAGGGGGCACCCCTGCCTGATCGACCTCTTGAGCTCCACTGGTTCAGTCAGATGCCCGTTTATTTTCACCCTACTTTTGGCTTTTTTATAAAGCAGCTTCAGCCTACTTATAAATATATTCCCGAAACCATATTTTTTAAGGACTTCCCACAAGAAGTCATGTTCCACTCTATCAAATGCTTTTTCTAGGTCAATCCCCAGTAAGCAACCTCCTTCTTTAGTCATTTTATTAACAATATCCTTTATGGCTATGATATTGTCATTTATATCTCTGTCAGGGATGCTGTAAGCCTGTGTATCTTGGACTATTGTTTTAATTACTTCGCGCAGTCTATTCGCGAGCACTTTTGCAATGATTTTATAATCGGTGTTTAAAAGGCTTATCGGTCTGTAATAGTCTAACCTGTCCTTTGTGCCTTTTTTTTTGTGTATCAAGGTGATTACCCCCTCTGTCAATTTTTCAGACGCGCTGTTTCGGGACTCCATCTCCTTTAAAACGTGTAGCAGGACCGGAGAGAGCAACTCGGAAAAACAAACATATATTTCAGAGGTTAGCCCGTCAGGGCCTGGACTCTTATTATTTTTAAGGCCTTTTATAGCTGCCTCTATCTCTTCTACTGTGAAGGGTGAGTCACAGTACTGTTTATCGTCCTCACTGATTTGTGTTTCAATCTGGTTTGTTATTAACTCTATCTGCTCTTTTTGCGGGCATTGCCCAGTGTAAAGATTAGAGTAATAACCTTTCGCTATGTTCAACAAATCCTTACTCTCACTATATACTATATCATCGTCATCCTTCAGTTCTTTAATAAATTGATTTTCCTGAGTAACTCTCTCCAGTCCCAAAAAAAAAGCTGTACTTTTTTCCCCCTCTAGCAGAAACTGGGCCCTGCTCCTGACCGCAGCGCCCCTGCAACGCTTCGCCTCAACCTCTGCTAGTTTAGCTCTATAAAATTCATACTTATCACTACTATAATTTTTTCCCAATTCCATTCTCTCTATTTCTTTATTTAGTAAATCATTTAATATACTCTCTTCCCTTTTATCCTCCCACTTTTTGTGTTTACTATAATTAATACTTGCTTTTTTAATTCTTAATTTGATGCCCTCCCAGTACTCCATTTTATTTTCTATATACGCTATGTCACACGCGCTCTGGGTAAGCATCTTCTTTATTTTGTTTTTATATATCACATCCTCTAATAAACTGTTGTTATGACACCAAGTGCCCCTACCTTTTTTTTTCGTGTTATCCCCTAGTTTCAGATCCACATACGCATGGTCACTCCATGTATTAAAACAGTATTTCATTTCACAGGTCTTTTTGACCAGCCCAGATGACACCAGGGCCAGGTCTATTCTAGACTGCTTCAGTTGCCCAAGTACGATCTGCCTCCTGGAGAAGCCTCTTGCCCTGGGATTTGTAACACGCCATACATCTACCAGATTCTTTCCCGTCATTAGCTCCTTCAGAGCCGTTCTGCTCGTATCACACTTGATCTTACTGTTTGAGTTGTCACTCCTACTAAGTGTGACATTAAAGTCTCCAAAAATAATTGTTTCATTATTTGTCCATCTGCTCAGTTCCTTAAAGAAACCTCTCCTCTCCTCTTCCGTATTAGGTGCATGTATGGTAATTAACCTTATAATTTCTTCCCCAAACAGCATATCCAAAATGATCATTCTGCCGTCTTTTGCTTTAAACACACACTTACAGTTTGCACTAAGTCGTTTACTTACAAGTATAGCTACCCCTCGAACACTCCCAGTTCTCTCCTGGGAGAACACCTCCCCATTCCACAACCCTCTCGCATAATCAGACATTTTCCCATCCCAGCCTGTTTCCTGTAAGCAAAGAATGCCTGAAAGCTTACATTTCTCAAGAACAGCCTGGATTTTGCTAGGGCTCCTCAGACCTCTAGCATTAAAGGAGGTTATGGTAAGGGTGTCCAGAGCCATAACTGCAAACAGGGTAAGTAAGTGACCAAAAACAGGTAGATACATGGTGCTATTTCTTAAGCAGCTTATCCCCACTTGCATCATTATCACTCATTTCATTAACTCTTTTTCTCACCCCATGAGTCTTTTCCATCCCTGTCAAGGAGCCTCCACCCTCGTTGCTCGGGGGATCGCCGCTGACCTGGGAGGGCCCCATCTCCATCTGCTGCTCAGTTCTGCTCGCCTCTGCACCCATACTCTTCGTCAGAGCTTTTTTTATCTTTGTCCTTCTCAGGTTCTTTTCTTGGATCTGGGATAGTTGAAACGCCGCCAGCCTCCTCAATTTTAGGCTGGCTTTCGACTCTCCCCGTCTCCTACTCAGTTGGCTGAGCGCCGCCTCTGTCGCCTCGTCATTATCCGACGTCATGTCTACCTCCGCCGCCTGCTCTGCTGCTGGCACCACTACTGACACTGCCTCTGGCTCTGCCGCTGTCACTGCCGCTGGCTGCGCCGCTCGCTGCCCCGCATGCTCCGCTGCTGCCCGTGCTGTTGGTGTCGCTTCCGCTGGCCCCATCACCTCCTCCACGTCTGTGGCCATCGCTGCTGCCACCGCCGTCACGGACGCAGCCTCCTGTGGCCTCTCCACACTGGCTGCGCTCTCGTCCACCGTAGGCTCCTTCACCGACTGGCCATCCGGCAGCTCCCCTCCGCTCTCGTCCACCTCCTCGTCCTCCAGCTCCTCGTCACTGAGCTGCTCCACGTCTGAAAAAAGACTTTCGGAGGCGAGCGAACTCTGCGAGCCGCCCGCCTCCATTGCACCCTCATTTTCAGTCACTTGCACCACCCTCTCCTCCTCCACCACCTCACTATGGCACATGCAGTTCCCCTGAGTTTGTCTGCACCCTGCACAGTTCTGCGGTCTATTTGCGGCACACTCTCTGGCATAGTGTCCTTGTCTACCGCACTTCCGGCAGGAGAAATCAGGGCACTCGCGTTGCACATGCCCCGGCTGCATGCATATTCTGCATATTTTTACCTGTCTGTCATGGAGGACCCGGAAATACTCCGTGCCCAGCGCCGTTGTGAATTTCGTGCTGTAGGGGAGAGATTTCACTTTCTCACTAAATCTTACCCGCATGAAGCGAGTCCCGTCAGTTACACGAGAGCCTGGCCACATCCGCCTTTTTATAGGTGTCACAGCTGAGACTCCCCAGCTCTCCAGCTTCGCCAGAATGTCCATGTCTCTTATATAATATGGTAGGTTCAGAAATGACACGACCAGCTCATCATTTGCTATTTCTTTAGCATGAACGCGTGTGTCGCCCACTTTAAACCCCTCCATCAGTTTATTTTTTCCCTCGTCGTGCGTCATCGTCAGCTCAAACTTCCGGGGCCCAAGCACCCGACACGCCAGCAGAGCTCCACACAGCTGCTGTATGTTGCTGATCAGCTGCATGGCTCCCATCGCCTCACCTCCCTCCAGCTCCACATTAACCGTTCTTCTTTTCATGTCGCTATCAGCCATTCTGTTCACGGACTCACCGCTCGCAGTCTGCTCAGCCATTCCATTCTTGGGGATATTCGTCGGGGTTGTCGTTATTTCAGCCAGGGTCCGGTTCACCAGTTGGTCCGTCATTTTTTTTTGGGTGTTTTTTTTTTTTCTTTCACCAAACAAAGTGCTGCCACCAAAAACACGGTGTAAATCCCACAAAAACGCTTACCCCCGTGCAGTGAAACACTGCCGGGGGTACTATCCAAACAAATCACCAAAAATGTAACACAAAAACACCTATCATTAGGATTTAAACAAAGTGAGAGGAAAAAAGGGGGGAGAGGGAAAAAAAGAGCAGCTGCCTCCACAGAGGATCACACACACTGGCTGATGGCACACACCTGGGGCTCGTTAGCGATGAGAGAGGTATGGCCGTAAGCAAGTTTGTCTCCAACACATATTCCTTTAAAAGCTGTCAAAAATTGCAGTCTTTTACAGTACATTTAGGACACGTTCATGTTTAAGAAATCTAATTTTATGTTCAAAGGGACCCCGATTTAAA
>JAVDOI010000270.1:57500-87500 GCA_032191485.1 Leptoclinus maculatus | reverse complement strand
TTCTTTGAATGGTCAAGAGAGTAGGGTAAATGGCGAATTAAATGTTACTTTTCTTCACAGAGAACTCTGACCTTTTGGGTTGGAACCGGCTTGAAAATAACTAAAATATACGATCAGTAGGTCAATCGCAAAACATTAACGAACCTAAACCAGTTCATTGATTACCATTCCAAAAAGAAGAAAATATTGATTGATTCTTTTTTCCCTTTTTACTGTTACCCACCTCTTTGTGTGCATCTCTTCTTCAATCTTGCCTTTTTCTCACACATTTCTCAAGTGAAAAAGCAGCAGTGTCCTCTGCCTTATGGAGAGAGAAGTGAAAAGGCTTACAGCACCTGGTATTCCCAGGCGGTCTCCCATCCAAGTACTAACCAGGCACGACTCTGCTTAGCTTCCGAGATCAGACGAGATCGGGCACGATGAGAGAGGTATGGCCGTAAGCAAGTTTGTCTCCAACACATATTCCTTTAAAAGCTGTCAAAAATTTCAGTCTTTTACAGTACATTTAGGACACGTTCATGTTTAAGAAATCTCATTTTATGTTCAAAGGGACCCCGATTTAAAAAAATGAAGCAGTTCTTTGAATGGTCAAGAGAGTAGGGTAAATGGCGAATTAAACGTTACTTTTCTTCACAGAGAACTCTGACCTTTTGGGATGGAACCGGCTTGAAAATAACTAAAATATACGATCAGTAGGTCAATCGCAAAACATTAACGAACCGAAACCAGTTCATTGATTACCATTCCAAAAAGAAGAAAATATTGATTGATTCTTTTTTCCCTTTTTACTGTTACCCACCTCTTTGTGTGCATCTCTTCTTCAATCTTGCCTTTTTCTCACACATTTCTCAAGTGAAAAAGCAGCAGTGTCCTCTGCCTTATGGAGAGAGAAGTGAAAAGGCTTACAGCACCTGGTATTCCCAGGCTGTCTCCCATCCAAGTACTAACCAGGCCCGACTCTGCTTAGCTTCCGAGATCAGACGAGATCGGGCGCGATGAGAGAGGTATGGCCGTAAGCAAGTTTGTCTCCAACACATATTCCTTTAAAAGCTGTCAAAAATTGCAGTCTTTTACAGTACATTTAGGACACCTTCATGTTTAAGAAATCTCATTTTATGTTCAAAGGGACCCCGATTTAAAAAAATTAAGCAGTTCTTTGAATGGTCAAGAGAGTAGGGTAAATGGCGAATTAATTGTTACTTTTCTTCACAGAGAACTCTGACCTTTTGGGTTGGAACCGGCTTGAAAATAACTAAAATATACGATCAGTAGGTCAATCGCAAAACATTAACGAACCGAAACCAGTTCATTGATTACCATTCCAAAAAGAAGAAAATATTGATTGATTCTTTTTTCCCTTTTTACTGTTACCCACCTCTTTGTGTGCATCTCTTCTTCAATCTTGCCTTTTTCTCACACATTTCTCAAGTGAAAAAGCAGCAGTGTCCTCTGCCTTATGGAGAGAGAAGTGAAAAGGCTTACTGCACCTGGTATTCCCAGGCGGTCTCCCATCCAAGTACTAACCAGGCCCAACTCTTCTTAGCTTCCGAGATCAGACGAGATCAGGCGCGATGAGAGAAGTATGGCCGTAAGCAATTTTGTCTCGAACACATATTCCTTTAAAAGCTGTCAAAAATTGCAGTCTTTTACAGTACATTTAGGACACCTTCATGTTTAAGAAATCTCATTTTATGTTCAAAGGGACCCCGATTTTAAAAAATTAAGCAGTTCTTTGAATGGTCAAGAGAGTAGGGTAAATGGCGAATTAAATGTTACTTTTCTTCACAGAGAACTCTGACCTTTTGGGTTGGAACCGGCTTGAAAATAACTAAAATATACGATCAGTAGGTCAATCGCAAAACATTAACGAACCTAAACCAGTTCATTGATTACCATTCCAAAAAGAAGAAAATATTGATTGATTCTTTTTTCCCTTTTTACTGTTACCCACCTCTTTGTGTGCATCTCTTCTTCAATCTTGCCTTTTTCTCACACATTTCTCAAGTGAAAAAGCAGCAGTGTCCTCTGCCTTATGGAGAGAGAAGTGAAAAGGCTTACAGCACCTGGTATTCCCAGGCGGTCTCCCATCCAAGTACTAACCAGGCACGACTCTGCTTAGCTTCCGAGATCAGACGAGATCGGGCACGATGAGAGAGGTATGGCCGTAAGCAAGTTTGTCTCCAACACATATTCCTTTAAAAGCTGTCAAAAATTTCAGTCTTTTACAGTACATTTAGGACACGTTCATGTTTAAGAAATCTCATTTTATGTTCAAAGGGACCCCGATTTAAAAAAATTAAGCAGTTCTTTGAATGGTCAAGAGAGTAGGGTAAATGGCGAATTAAACGTTACTTTTCTTCACAGAGAACTCTGACCTTTTGGGATGGAACCGGCTTGAAAATAACTAAAATATACGATCAGTAGGTCAATCGCAAAACATTAACGAACCGAAACCAGTTCATTGATTACCATTCCAAAAAGAAGAAAATATTGATTGATTCTTTTTTCCCTTTTTACTGTTACCCACCTCTTTGTGTGCATCTCTTCTTCAATCTTGCCTTTTTCTCACACATTTCTCAAGTGAAAAAGCAGCAGTGTCCTCTGCCTTATGGAGAGAGAAGTGAAAAGGCTTACAGCACCTGGTATTCCCAGGCGGTCTCCCATCCAAGTACTAACCAGGCCCGACTCTGCTTAGCTTCCGAGATCAGACGAGATCGGGCGCGATGAGAGAGGTATGGCCGTAAGCAAGTTTGTCTCCAACACATATTCCTTTAAAAGCTGTCAAAAATTGCAGTCTTTTACAGTACATTTAGGACACCTTCATGTTTAAGAAATCTCATTTTATGTTCAAAGGGACCCCGATTTTAAAAAATTAAGCAGTTCTTTGAATGGTCAAGAGAGTAGGGTAAATGGCGAATTAAATGTTACTTTTCTTCACAGAGAACTCTGACCTTTTGGGTTGGAACCGGCTTGAAAATAACTAAAATATACGATCAGTAGGTCAATCGCAAAACATTAACGAACCTAAACCAGTTCATTGATTACCATTCCAAAAAGAAGAAAATATTGATTGATTCTTTTTTCCCTTTTTACTGTTACCCACCTCTTTGTGTGCATCTCTTCTTCAATCTTGCCTTTTTCTCACACATTTCTCAAGTGAAAAAGCAGCAGTATCCTCTGCCTTATGGAGAGAGAAGTGAAAAGGCTTACAGCACCTGGTATTCCCAGGCGGTCTCCCATCCAAGTACTAACCAGGCACGACTCTGCTTAGCTTCCGAGATCAGACGAGTTCGGGCGCGATGAGAGAGGTATGGCCGTAAGCAAGTTTGTCTCCAACACATATTCCTTTAAAAGCTGTAAAAAATTGCAGTCTTTTACAGTACATTTAGGACACGTTCATGTTTAAGAAATCTCATTTTATGTTCAAAGGGACCCCGATTTAAAAAAATTAAGCAGTTCTTTGAATGGTCAAGAGAGTAGGGTAAATGGCGAATTAAACGTTACTTTTCTTCACAGAGAACTCTGACCTTTTGGGATGGAACCGGCTTGAAAATAACTAAAATATACGATCAGTAGGTCAATCGCAAAACATTAACGAACCGAAACCAGTTCATTGATTACCATTCCAAAAAGAAGAAAATATTGATTGATTCTTTTTTCCCTTTTTACTGTTACCCACCTCTTTGTGTGCATCTCTTCTTCAATCTTGCCTTTTTCTCACACATTTCTCAAGTGAAAAAGCAGCAGTGTCCTCTGCCTTATGGAGAGAGAAGTGAAAAGGCTTACAGCACCTGGTATTCCCAGGCGGTCTCCCATCCAAGTACTAACCAGGCCCGACTCTGCTTAGCTTCCGAGATCAGACGAGATCGGGCGCGATGAGAGAGGTATGGCCGTAAGCAAGTTTGTCTCCAACACATATTCCTTTAAAAGCTGTCAAAAATTGCAGTCTTTTACAGTACATTTAGGACACCTTCATGTTTAAGAAATCTCATTTTATGTTCAAAGGGACCCCGATTTTAAAAAATTAAGCAGTTCTTTGAATGGTCAAGAGAGTAGGGTAAATGGCGAATTAAATGTTACTTTTCTTCACAGAGAACTCTGACCTTTTGGGTTGGAACCGGCTTGAAAATAACTAAAATATACGATCAGTAGGTCAATCGCAAAACATTAACGAACCTAAACCAGTTCATTGATTACCATTCCAAAAAGAAGAAAATATTGATTGATTCTTTTTTCCCTTTTTACTGTTACCCACCTCTTTGTGTGCATCTCTTCTTCAATCTTGCCTTTTTCTCACACATTTCTCAAGTGAAAAAGCAGCAGTATCCTCTGCCTTATGGAGAGAGAAGTGAAAAGGCTTACAGCACCTGGTATTCCCAGGCGGTCTCCCATCCAAGTACTAACCAGGCACGACTCTGCTTAGCTTCCGAGATCAGACGAGTTCGGGCACGATGAGAGAGGTATGGCCGTAAGCAAGTTTGTCTCCAACACATATTCCTTTAAAAGCTGTAAAAAATTGCAGTCTTTTACAGTACATTTAGGACACGTTCATGTTTAAGAAATCTCATTTTATGTTCAAAGGGACCCCGATTTAAAAAAATTAAGCAGTTCTTTGAATGGTCAAGAGAGTAGGGTAAATGGCGAATTAAATGTTACTTTTCTTCACAGAGAACTCTGACCTTTTGGGTTGGAACCGGCTTGAAAATAACTAAAATATACGATCAGTAGGTCAATCGCAAAACATTAACGAACCTAAACCAGTTCATTGATTACCATTCCAAAAAGAAGAAAATATTGATTGATTCTTTTTTCCCTTTTTACTGTTACCCACCTCTTTGTGTGCATCTCTTCTTCAATCTTGCCTTTTTCTCACACATTTCTCAAGTGAAAAAGCAGCAGTGTCCTCTGCCTTATGGAGAGAGAAGTGAAAAGGCTTACAGCACCTGGTATTCCCAGGCGGTCTCCCATCCAAGTACTAACCAGGCACGACTCTGCTTAGCTTCCGAGATCAGACGAGATCGGGCACGATGAGAGAGGTATGGCCGTAAGCAAGTTTGTCTCCAACACATATTCCTTTAAAAGCTGTCAAAAATTGCAGTCTTTTACAGTACATTTAGGACACGTTCATGTTTAAGAAATCTCATTTTATGTTCAAAGGGACCCCGATTTAAAAAAATTAAGCAGTTCTTTGAATGGTCAAGAGAGTAGGGTAAATGGCGAATTAAACGTTACTTTTCTTCACAGAGAACTCTGACCTTTTGGGATGGAACCGGCTTGAAAATAACTAAAATATACGATCAGTAGGTCAATCGCAAAACATTAACGAACCGAAACCAGTTCATTGATTACCATTCCAAAAAGAAGAAAATATTGATTGATTCTTTTTTCCCTTTTTACTGTTACCCACCTCTTTGTGTGCATCTCTTCTTCAATCTTGCCTTTTTCTCACACATTTCTCAAGTGAAAAAGCAGCAGTGTCCTCTGCCTTATGGAGAGAGAAGTGAAAAGGCTTACAGCACCTGGTATTCCCAGGCGGTCTCCCATCCAAGTACTAACCAGGCCCGACTCTGCTTAGCTTCCGAGATCAGACGAGATCGGGCGCGATGAGAGAGGTATGGCCGTAAGCAAGTTTGTCTCCAACACATATTCCTTTAAAAGCTGTCAAAAATTGCAGTCTTTTACAGTACATTTAGGACACCTTCATGTTTAAGAAATCTCATTTTATGTTCAAAGGGACCCCGATTTAAAAAAATTAAGCAGTTCTTTGAATGGTCAAGAGAGTAGGGTAAATGGCGAATTAATTGTTACTTTTCTTCACAGAGAACTCTGACCTTTTGGGTTGGAACCGGCTTGAAAATAACTAAAATATACGATCAGTAGGTCAATCGCAAAACATTAACGAACCGAAACCAG
The DNA here is from genome assembly GCA_032191485.1 of Leptoclinus maculatus. NCBI lineage: Eukaryota > Metazoa > Chordata > Actinopteri > Perciformes > Stichaeidae > Leptoclinus > Leptoclinus maculatus. Next base: position 81,587 of record JAVDOI010000270.1, on the reverse strand, counting down.
TTCATTGATTACCATTCCAAAAAGAAGAAAATATTGATTGATTCTTTTTTCCCTTTTTACTGTTACCCACCTCTTTGTGTGCATCTCTTCTTCAATCTTGCCTTTTTCTCACACATTTCTCAAGTGAAAAAGCAGCAGTGTCCTCTGCCTTATGGAGAGAGAAGTGAAAAGGCTTACTGCACCTGGTATTCCCAGGCGGTCTCCCATCCAAGTACTAACCAGGCCCAACTCTTCTTAGCTTCCGAGATCAGACGAGATCAGGCGCGATGAGAGAAGTATGGCCGTAAGCAATTTTGTCTCGAACACATATTCCTTTAAAAGCTGTCAAAAATTGCAGTCTTTTACAGTACATTTAGGACACCTTCATGTTTAAGAAATCTCATTTTATGTTCAAAGGGACCCCGATTTTAAAAAATTAAGCAGTTCTTTGAATGGTCAAGAGAGTAGGGTAAATGGCGAATTAAATGTTACTTTTCTTCACAGAGAACTCTGACCTTTTGGGTTGGAACCGGCTTGAAAATAACTAAAATATACGATCAGTAGGTCAATCGCAAAACATTAACGAACCTAAACCAGTTCATTGATTACCATTCCAAAAAGAAGAAAATATTGATTGATTCTTTTTTCCCTTTTTACTGTTACCCACCTCTTTGTGTGCATCTCTTCTTCAATCTTGCCTTTTTCTCACACATTTCTCAAGTGAAAAAGCAGCAGTGTCCTCTGCCTTATGGAGAGAGAAGTGAAAAGGCTTACAGCACCTGGTATTCCCAGGCGGTCTCCCATCCAAGTACTAACCAGGCACGACTCTGCTTAGCTTCCGAGATCAGACGAGATCGGGAACGATGAGAGAGGTATGGCCGTAAGCAAGTTTGTCTCCAACACATATTCCTTTAAAAGCTGTCAAAAATTTCAGTCTTTTACAGTACATTTAGGACACGTTCATGTTTAAGAAATCTCATTTTATGTTCAAAGGGACCCCGATTTAAAAAAATTAAGCAGTTCTTTGAATGGTCAAGAGAGTAGGGTAAATGGCGAATTAAACGTTACTTTTCTTCACAGAGAACTCTGACCTTTTGGGATGGAACCGGCTTGAAAATAACTAAAATATACGATCAGTAGGTCAATCGCAAAACATTAACGAACCGAAACCAGTTCATTGATTACCATTCCAAAAAGAAGAAAATATTGATTGATTCTTTTTTCCCTTTTTACTGTTACCCACCTCTTTGTGTGCATCTCTTCTTCAATCTTGCCTTTTTCTCACACATTTCTCAAGTGAAAAAGCAGCAGTGTCCTCTGCCTTATGGAGAGAGAAGTGAAAAGGCTTACAGCACCTGGTATTCCCAGGCGGTCTCCCATCCAAGTACTAACCAGGCCCGACTCTGCTTAGCTTCCGAGATCAGACGAGATCGGGCGCGATGAGAGAGGTATGGCCGTAAGCAAGTTTGTCTCCAACACATATTCCTTTAAAAGCTGTCAAAAATTGCAGTCTTTTACAGTACATTTAGGACACCTTCATGTTTAAGAAATCTCATTTTATGTTCAAAGGGACCCCGATTTTAAAAAATTAAGCAGTTCTTTGAATGGTCAAGAGAGTAGGGTAAATGGCGAATTAAATGTTACTTTTCTTCACAGAGAACTCTGACCTTTTGGGTTGGAACCGGCTTGAAAATAACTAAAATATACGATCAGTAGGTCAATCGCAAAACATTAACGAACCTAAACCAGTTCATTGATTACCATTCCAAAAAGAAGAAAATATTGATTGATTCTTTTTTCCCTTTTTACTGTTACCCACCTCTTTGTGTGCATCTCTTCTTCAATCTTGCCTTTTTCTCACACATTTCTCAAGTGAAAAAGCAGCAGTATCCTCTGCCTTATGGAGAGAGAAGTGAAAAGGCTTACAGCACCTGGTATTCCCAGGCGGTCTCCCATCCAAGTACTAACCAGGCACGACTCTGCTTAGCTTCCGAGATCAGACGAGATCGGGCACGATGAGAGAGGTATGGCCGTAAGCAAGTTTGTCTCCAACACATATTCCTTTAAAAGCTGTAAAAAATTGCAGTCTTTTACAGTACATTTAGGACACGTTCATGTTTAAGAAATCTAATTTTATGTTCAAAGGGACCCCGATTTAAAAAAATGAAGCAGTTCTTTGAATGGTCAAGAGAGTAGGGTAAATGGCGAATTAAACTTTACTTTTCTTCACAGAGAACTCTGACCTTTTGGGTTGGAACCGGCTTGAAAATAACTAAAATATACGATCAGTAGGTCAATCGCAAAACATTAACGAACCTAAACCAGTTCATTGATTACCATCCCAAAAAGAAGAAAATATTGATTGATTCTTTTTTCCCTTTTTACTGTTACCCACCTCTTTGTGTGCATCTCTTCTTCAATCTTGCCTTTTTCTCACACATTTCTCAAGTGAAAAAGCAGCAGTGTCCTCTGCCTTATGGAGAGAGAAGTGAAAAGGCTTACAGCACCTGGTATTCCCAGGCGGTCTCCCATCCAAGTACTAACCAGGCCCGACTCTGCTTAGCTTCCGAGATCAGACGAGATCGGGTGCGATGAGAGAGGTATGGCCGTAAGCAAGTTTGTCTCCAACACATATTCCTTTAAAAGCTGTCAAAATTGCAGTCTTTTACAGTACATTCAGGACACCTTCATGTTTAAGAAATCTCATTTTATGTTCAAAGGGACCCCGATTTGAAAAAATTAAGCAGTTCTTTGAATGGTCAAGAGAGTAGGGTAAATGGCGAATTAAACGTTACTTTTCTTCACAGAGAACTCTGACCTTTTGGGTTGGAACCGGCTTGAAAATAACTAAAATATACGATCAGTAGGTCAATCGCAAAACATTAACGAACCTAAACCAGTTCATTGATTACCATTCCAAAAAGAAGAAAATATTGATTGATTCTTTTTTCCCTTTTTACTGTTACCCACCTCTTTGTGTGCATCTCTTCTTCAATCTTGCCTTTTTCTCACACATTTCTCAAGTGAAAAAGCAGCAGTGTCCTCTGCCTTATGGAGAGAGAAGTGAAAAGGCTTACAGCACCTGGTATTCCCAGGCGGTCTCCCATCCAAGTACTAACCAGGCCCGACTCTGCTTAGCTTCCGAGATCAGACGAGATCGGGCGCGATGAGAGAGGTATGGCCGTAAGCAAGTTTGTCTCCAACACATATTCCTTTAAAAGCTGTCAAAAATTGCAGTCTTTTACAGTACATTTAGGAAACCTTCATGTTTAAGAAATCTCATTTCATGTTCAAAGGGACCCCGATTTAAAAAAATTAAGCAGTTCTTTGAATGGTCAAGAGAGTAGGGTAAATGGCGAATTAAACGTTACTTTTCTTCACAGAGAACTCTGACCTTTTGGGATGGAACCGGCTTGAAAATAACTAAAATATACGATCAGTAGGTCAATCGCAAAACATTAACGAACCGAAACCAGTTCATTGATTACCATTCCAAAAAGAAGAAAATATTGATTGATTCTTTTTTCCCTTTTTACTGTTACCCACCTCTTTGTGTGCATCTCTTCTTCAATCTTGCCTTTTTCTCACACATTTCTCAAGTGAAAAAGCAGCAGTGTCCTCTGCCTTATGGAGAGAGAAGTGAAAAGGCTTACAGCACCTGGTATTCCCAGGCGGTCTCCCATCCAAGTACTAACCAGGCCCGACTCTGCTTAGCTTCCGAGATCAGACGAGATCGGGCGCGATGAGAGAGGTATGGCCGTAAGCAAGTTTGTCTCCAACACATATTCCTTTAAAAGCTGTCAAAAATTGTAGTCTTTTACAGTACATTTAGGACACGTTCATGTTTAAGAAATCTCATTTTATGTTCAAAGGGACCCCGATTTAAAAAAATGAAGCAGTTCTTTGAATGGTCAAGAGAGTAGGGTAAATGGCGAATTAAACGTTACTTTTCTTCACAGAGAACTCTGACCTTTTGGGTTGGAACCGGCTTGAAAATAACTAAAATATACGATCAGTAGGTCAATCGCAAAACATTAACGAACCTAAACCAGTTCATTGATTACCATCCCAAAAAGAAGAAAATATTGATTGATTCTTTTTTCCCTTTTTACTGTTACCCACCTCTTTGTGTGCATCTCTTCTTCAATCTTGCCTTTTTCTCACACATTTCTCAAGTGAAAAAGCAGCAGTGTCCTCTGCCTTATGGAGAGAGAAGTGAAAAGGCTTACAGCACCTGGTATTCCCAGGCGGTCTCCCATCCAAGTACTAACCAGGCCCGACTCTGCTTAGCTTCCGAGATCAGACGAGATCGGGCGCGATGAGAGAGGTATGGCCGTAAGCAATTTTGTCTCCAACACATATTCCTTTAAAAGCTGTCAAAATTGCAGTCTTTTACAGTACATTCAGGACACCTTCATGTTTAAGAAATCTCATTTTATGTTCAAAGGGACCCCGATTTGAAAAAATTAAGCAGTTCTTTGAATGGTCAAGAGAGTAGGGTAAATGGCGAATTAAACGTTACTTTTCTTCACAGAGAACTCTGACCTTTTGGGATGGAACCGGCTTGAAAATAACTAAAATATACGATCAGTAGGTCAATCGCAAAACATTAACGAACCGAAACCAGTTCATTGATTACCATTCCAAAAAGAAGAAAATATTGATTGATTATTTTTTCCCTTTTTACTGTTACCCACCTCTTTGTGTGCATCTCTTCTTCAATCTTGCCTTTTTCTCACACATTTCTCAAGTGAAAAAGCAGCAGTGTCCTCTGCCTTATGGAGAGAGAAGTGAAAAGGCTTACAGCACCTGGTATTCCCAGGCGGTCTCCAATCCAAGTACTAACCAGGCCCGACTCTGCTTAGCTTCCGAGATCAGACGAGATCGGGCGCGATGAGAGAGGTATGGCCGTAAGCAATTTTGTCTCCAACACATATTCCTTTAAAAGCTGTCAAAAATTGCAGTCTTTTACAGTACATTTAGGACACGTTCATGTTTAAGAAATCTCATTTTATGTTCAAAGGGACCCCGATTTAAAAAAATGAAGCACTTCTTTGAATGGTCAAGAGAGTAGGGTAAATGGTGAATTAAACTTTACTTTTCTTCACAGAGAACTCTGACCTTTTGGGTTGGAACAGGCTTGAAAATAACTAAAATACGATCAGTAGGTCAATCGCAAAACATTAACGAACCTAAATCAGTTCATTGATTACCATTCCAAAAAGAAGAAAATATTGATTGATTCTTTTTTCCCTTTTTACTGTTACCCACCTCTTTGTGTGCATCTCTTCTTCAATCTTGCCTTTTTCTCACACATTTCTCAAGTGAAAAAGCAGCAGTGTCCTCTGCCTTATGGAGAGAGAAGTGAAAAGGCTTACAGCACCTGGTATTCCCAGGCGGTCTCCAATCCAAGTACTAACCAGGCCCGACTCTGCTTAGCTTCCGAGATCAGACGAGATCGGGCGCGATGAGAGAGGTATGGCCGTAAGCAATTTTGTCTCCAACACATATTCCTTTAAAAGCTGTCAAAAATTGCAGTCTTTTACAGTACATTTAGGACACGTTCATGTTTAAGAAATCTCATTTTATGTTCAAAGGGACCCCGATTTAAAAAAATTAAGCAGTTCTTTGAATGGTCAAGAGAGTAGGGTAAATGGCGAATTAAACGTTACTTTTCTTCACAGAGAACTCTGACCTTTTGGGATGGAACCGGCTTGAAAATAACTAAAATATACGATCAGTAGGTCAATCGCAAAACATTAACGAACCGAAACCAGTTCATTGATTACCATTCCAAAAAGAAGAAAATATTGATTGATTCTTTTTTCCCTTTTTACTGTTACCCACCTCTTTGTGTGCATCTCTTCTTCAATCTTGCCTTTTTCTCACACATTTCTCAAGTGAAAAAGCAGCAGTGTCCTCTGCCTTATGGAGAGAGAAGTGAAAAGGCTTACAGCACCTGGTATTCCCAGGCGGTCTCCCATCCAAGTACTAACCAGGCCCGACTCTGCTTAGCTTCCGAGATCAGACGAGATCGGGCGCGATGAGAGAGGTATGGCCGTAAGCAAGTTTGTCTCCAACACATATTCCTTTAAAAGCTGTCAAAAATTGCAGTCTTTTACAGTACATTTAGGACACCTTCATGTTTAAGAAATCTCATTTTATGTTCAAAGGGACCCCGATTTAAAAAAATTAAGCAGTTCTTTGAATGGTCAAGAGAGTAGGGTAAATGGCGAATTAATTGTTACTTTTCTTCACAGAGAACTCTGACCTTTTGGGTTGGAACCGGCTTGAAAATAACTAAAATATACGATCAGTAGGTCAATCGCAAAACATTAACGAACCGAAACCAGTTCATTGATTACCATTCCAAAAAGAAGAAAATATTGATTGATTCTTTTTTCCCTTTTTACTGTTACCCACCTCTTTGTGTGCATCTCTTCTTCAATCTTGCCTTTTTCTCACACATTTCTCAAGTGAAAAAGCAGCAGTGTCCTCTGCCTTATGGAGAGAGAAGTGAAAAGGCTTACAGCACCTGGTATTCCCAGGCGGTCTCCCATCCAAGTACTAACCAGGCCCGACTCTGCTTAGCTTCCGAGATCAGACGAGATCGGGCGCAATGAGAGAGGTATGGCCGTAAGCAATTTTGTCTCCAACACATATTCCTTTAAAAGCTGTCAAAAATTGCAGTCTTTTACAGTACATTTAGGACACCTTCATGTTTAAGAAATCTCATTTTATGTTCAAAGGGACCCCGATTTTAAAAAATTAAGCACTTCTTTGAATGGTCAAGAGAGTAGGGTAAATGGCGAATTAAACGTTACTTTTCTTCACAGAGAACTCTGACCTTTTGGGTTGGAACCGGCTTGAAAATAACTAAAATATACGATCAGTAGGTCAATCGCAAAACATTAACGAACCTAAACCAGTTCATTGATTACCATTCCAAAAAGAAGAAAATATTGATTGATTCTTTTTTCCCTTTTTACTGTTACCCACCTCTTTGTGTGCATCTCTTCTTCAATCTTGCCTTTTTCTCACACATTTCTCAAGTGAATAAGCAGCAGTGTCCTCTGCCTTTTGGAGAGAGAAGTGAAAAGGCTTACAGCACCTGGTATTCCCAGGCGGTCTCCCATCCAAGTACTAACCAGGCCCGACTCTGCTTAGCTTCCGAGATCAGACGAGATCGGGCGCGATGAGAGAGGTATGGCCGTAAGCAATTTTGTCTCCAACACATATTCCTTTAAAAGCTGTCAAAAATTGCAGTCTTTTACAGTACATTTAGGACACGTTCATGTTTAAGAAATCTCATTTTATGTTCAAAGGGACCCCGATTTAAAAAAATGAAGCAGTTCTTTGAATGGTCAAGAGAGTAGGGTAAATGGCGAATTAAACGTTACTTTTCTTCACAGAGAACTCTGACCTTTTGGGTTGGAACCGGCTTGAAAATAACTAAATTATACGATCAGTAGGTCAATTGCAAAACATTAACGAACCTAAACCAGTTCATTGATTACCATCCCAAAAAGAAGAAAATATTGATTGATTCTTTTTTCCCTTTTTACTGTTACCCACCTCTTTGTGTGCATCTCTTCTTCAATCTTGCCTTTTTCTCACACATTTCTCAAGTGAAAAAGCAGCAGTGTCCTCTGCCTTATGGAGAGAGAAGTGAAAAGGCTTACAGCACCTGGTATTCCCAGGCGGTCTCCCATCCAAGTACTAACCAGGCCCGACTCTGCTTAGCTTCCGAGATCAGACGAGATCGGGCGCGATGAGAGAGGTATGGCCGTAAGCAAGTTTGTCTCCAACACATATTCCTTTAAAAGCTGTCAAAAATTGCAGTCTTTTACAGTACATTTAGGAAACCTTCATGTTTAAGAAATCTCATTTCATGTTCAAAGGGACCCCGATTTAAAAAAATTAAGCAGTTCTTTGAATGGTCAAGAGAGTAGGGTAAATGGCGAATTAAACGTTACTTTTCTTCACAGAGAACTCTGACCTTTTGGGATGGAACCGGCTTGAAAATAACTAAAATATACGATCAGTAGGTCAATCGCAAAACATTAACGAACCGAAACCAGTTCATTGATTACCATTCCAAAAAGAAGAAAATATTGATTGATTCTTTTTTCCCTTTTTACTGTTACCCACCTCTTTGTGTGCATCTCTTCTTCAATCTTGCCTTTTTCTCACACATTTCTCAAGTGAAAAAGCAGCAGTGTCCTCTGCCTTATGGAGAGAGAAGTGAAAAGGCTTACAGCACCTGGTATTCCCAGGCGGTCTCCCATCCAAGTACTAACCAGGCCCGACTCTGCTTAGCTTCCGAGATCAGACGAGATCGGGCGCGATGAGAGAGGTATGGCCGTAAGCAATTTTTTCTCCAACACATATTCCTTTAAAAGCTGTCAAAATTGCAGTCTTTTACAGTACATTCAGGACACCTTCATGTTTAAGAAATCTCATTTTATGTTCAAAGGGACCCCGATTTGAAAAAATTAAGCAGTTCTTTGAATGGTCAAGAGAGTAGGGTAAATGGCGAATTAAACGTTACTTTTCTTCACAGAGAACTCTGACCTTTTGGGTTGGAACCGGCTTGAAAATAACTAAAATATACGATCAGTAGGTCAATCGCAAAACATTAACGAACCTAAACCAGTTCATTGATTACCATTCCAAAAAGAAGAAAATATTGATTGATTCTTTTTTCCCTTTTTACTGTTACCCACCTCTTTGTGTGCATCTCTTCTTCAATCTTGCCTTTTTCTCACACATTTCTCAAGTGAAAAAGCAGCAGTGTCCTCTGCCTTATGGAGAGAGAAGTGAAAAGGCTTACAGCACCTGGTATTCCCAGGCGGTCTCCCATCCAAGTACTAACCAGGCCCGACTCTGCTTAGCTTCCGAGATCAGACGAGATCGGGCGCGATGAGAGAGGTATGGCCGTAAGCAAGTTTGTCTCCAACACATATTCCTTTAAAAGCTGTCAAAAATTGCAGTCTTTTACAGTACATTTAGGACACCTTCATGTTTAAGAAATCTCATTTTATGTTCAAAGGGACCCCGATTTTAAAAAATTAAGCACTTCTTTGAATGGTCAAGAGAGTAGGGTAAATGGCGAATTAAACGTTACTTTTCTTCACAGAGAACTCTGACCTTTTGGGTTGGAACCGGCTTGAAAATAACTAAAATATACGATCAGTAGGTCAATCGCAAAACATTAACGAACCGAAACCAGTTCATTGATTACCATTCCAAAAAGAAGAAACTATTGATTGATTCTTTTTTCCCTTTTTACTGTTACCCACCTCTTTGTGTGCATCTCTTCTTCAATCTTGCCTTTTTCTCACACATTTCTCAAGTGAATAAGCAGCAGTGTCCTCTGCCTTTTGGAGAGAGAAGTGAAAAGGCTTACAGCACCTGGTATTCCCAGGCGGTCTCCCATCCAAGTACTAACCAGGCCCGACTCTGCTTAGCTTCCGAGATCAGACGAGATCGGGCGCGATGAGAGAGGTATGGCCGTAAGCAATTTTGTCTCCAACACATATTCCTTTAAAAGCTGTCAAAAATTGCAGTCTTTTACAGTACATTTAGGACACGTTCATGTTTAAGAAATCTCATTTTATGTTCAAAGGGACCCCGATTTAAAAAAATGAAGCAGTTCTTTGAATGGTCAAGAGAGTAGGGTAAATGGCGAATTAAACGTTACTTTTCTTCACAGAGAACTCTGACCTTTTGGGTTGGAACCGGCTTGAAAATAACTAAAATATACGATCAGTAGGTCAATCGCAAAACATTAACGAACCTAAACCAGTTAATTGATTACCATCCCAAAAAGAAGAAAATATTGATTGATTCTTTTTTCCCTTTTTACTGTTACCCACCTCTTTGTGTGCATCTCTTCTTCAATCTTGCCTTTTTCTCACACATTTCTCAAGTGAAAAAGCAGCAGTGTCCTCTGCCTTATGGAGAGAGAAGTCAAAAGGCTTACAGCACCTGGTATTCCCAGGCGGTCTCCCATCCAAGTACTAACCAGGCCCGACTCTGCTTAGCTTCCGAGATCAGACGAGATCGGGCGCGATGAGAGAGGTATGGCCGTAAGCAAGTTTGTCTCCAACACATATTCCTTTAAAAGCTGTCAAAAATTGCAGTCTTTTACAGTACATTTAGGAAACCTTCATGTTTAAGAAATCTCATTTCATGTTCAAAGGGACCCCGATTTAAAAAAATTAAGCAGTTCTTTGAATGGTCAAGAGAGTAGGGTAAATGGCGAATTAAACGTTACTTTTCTTCACAGAGAACTCTGACCTTTTGGGATGGAACCGGCTTGAAAATAACTAAAATATACGATCAGTAGGTCAATCGCAAAACATTAACGAACCGAAACCAGTTCATTGATTACCATTCCAAAAAGAAGAAAATATTGATTGATTCTTTTTTCCCTTTTTACTGTTACCCACCTCTTTGTGTGCATCTCTTCTTCAATCTTGCCTTTTTCTCACACATTTCTCAAGTGAAAAAGCAGCAGTGTCCTCTGCCTTATGGAGAGAGAAGTGAAAAGGCTTACAGCACCTGGTATTCCCAGGCGGTCTCCCATCCAAGTACTAACCAGGCCCGACTCTGCTTAGCTTCCGAGATCAGACGAGATCGGGCGCGATGAGAGAGGTATGGCCGTAAGCAATTTTTTCTCCAACACATATTCCTTTAAAAGCTGTCAAAATTGCAGTCTTTTACAGTACATTTAGGACACGTTCATGTTTAAGAAATCTCATTTTATGTTCAAAGGGACCCCGATTTGAAAAAATTAAGCAGTTCTTTGAATGGTCAAGAGAGTAGGGTAAATGGCGAATTAAACGTTACTTTTCTTCACAGAGAACTCTGACCTTTTGGGTTGGAACCGGCTTGAAAATAACTAAAATATACGATCAGTAGGTCAATCGCAAAACATTAACGAACCTAAACCAGTTCATTGATTACCATTCCAAAAAGAAGAAAATATTGATTGATTCTTTTTTCCCTTTTTACTGTTACCCACCTCTTTGTGTGCATCTCTTCTTCAATCTTGCCTTTTTCTCACACATTTCTCAAGTGAAAAAGCAGCAGTGTCCTCTGCCTTATGGAGAGAGAAGTGAAAAGGCTTACAGCACCTGGTATTCCCAGGCGGTCTCCCATCCAAGTACTAACCAGGCCCGACTCTGCTTAGCTTCCGAGATCAGACGAGATCGGGCGCGATGAGAGAGGTATGGCCGTAAGCAAGTTTGTCTCCAACACATATTCCTTTAAAAGCTGTCAAAAATTGCAGTCTTTTACAGTACATTTAGGACACGTTCATGTTTAAGAAATCTCATTTTATGTTCAAAGGGACCCCGATTTAAAAAAATGAAGCAGTTCTTTGAATGGTCAAGAGAGTAGGGTAAATGGCGAATTAAACGTTACTTTTCTTCACAGAGAACTCTGACCTTTTGGGTTGGAACCGGCTTGAAAATAACTAAAATATACGATCAGTAGGTCAATCGCAAAACATTAACGAACCTAAACCAGTTCATTGATTACCATCCCAAAAAGAAGAAAATATTGATTGATTCTTTTTTCCCTTTTTACTGTTACCCACCTCTTTGTGTGCATCTCTTCTTCAATCTTGCCTTTTTCTCACACATTTCTCAAGTGAAAAAGCAGCAGTGTCCTCTGCCTTATGGAGAGAGAAGTGAAAAGGCTTACAGCACCTGGTATTCCCAGGCGGTGTCCCATCCAAGTACTAACCAGGCCCGACTCTGCTTAGCTTCCGAGATCAGACGAGATCGGGCGCGATGAGAGAGGTATGGCCGTAAGCAAGTTTGTCTCCAACACATATTCCTTTAAAAGCTGTCAAAAATTGCAGTCTTTTACAGTACATTTAGGAAACCTTCATGTTTAAGAAATCTCATTTTATGTTCAAAGGGACCCCGATTTAAAAAAATTAAGCAGTTCTTTGAATGGTCAAGAGAGTAGGGTAAATGGCGAATTAAACGTTACTTTTCTTCACAGAGAACTCTGACCTTTTGGGATGGAACAGGCTTGAAAATAACTAAAATACGATCAGTAGGTCAATCGCAAAACATTAACGAACCTAAATCAGTTCATTGATTACCATTCCAAAAAGAAGAAAATATTGATTGATTCTTTTTTCCCTTTTTACTGTTACCCACCTCTTTGTGTGCATCTCTTCTTCAATCTTGCCTTTTTCTCACACATTTCTCAAGTGAAAAAGCAGCAGTGTCCTCTGCCTTATGGAGAGAGAAGTGAAAAGGCTTACAGCACCTGGTATTCCCAGGCGGTCTCCAATCCAAGTACTAACCAGGCCCGACTCTGCTTAGCTTCCGAGATCAGACGAGATCGGGCGCGATGAGAGAGGTATGGCCGTAAGCAATTTTGTCTCCAACACATATTCCTTTAAAAGCTGTCAAAAATTGCAGTCTTTTACAGTACATTTAGGACACGTTCATGTTTAAGAAATCTCATTTTATGTTCAAAGGGACCCCGATTTAAAAAAATGAAGCACTTCTTTGAATGGTCAAGAGAGTAGGGTAAATGGTGAATTAAACTTTACTTTTCTTCACAGAGAACTCTGACCTTTTGGGTTGGAACAGGCTTGAAAATAACTAAAATACGATCAGTAGGTCAATCGCAAAACATTAACGAACCTAAATCAGTTCATTGATTACCATTCCAAAAAGAAGAAAATATTGATTGATTCTTTTTTCCCTTTTTACTGTTACCCACCTCTTTGTGTGCATCTCTTCTTCAATCTTGCCTTTTTCTCACACATTTCTCAAGTGAAAAAGCAGCAGTGTCCTCTGCCTTATGGAGAGAGAAGTGAAAAGGCTTACAGCACCTGGTATTCCCAGGCGGTCTCCCATCCAAGTACTAACCAGGCCCGACTCTGCTTAGCTTCCGAGATCAGACGAGATCGGGCGCGATGAGAGAGGTATGGCCGTAAGCAAGATTGTCTCCAATACATATTCCTTTAAAAGCTGTCAAAAATTGCAGTCTTTTACAGTACATTTAGGACACCTTCATGTTTAAGAAATCTCATTTTATGTTCAAAGGGACCCCGATTTAAAAAAATGAAGCAGTTCTTTGAATGGTCAAGAGAGTAGGGTAAATGGCGAATTAAACTTTACTTTTCTTCACAGAGAACTCTGACCTTTTGGGTTGGAACCGGCTTGAAAATAACTAAAATATACGATCAGTAGGTCAATCGCAAAACATTAACGAACCTAAACCAGTTCATTGATTACCATTCCAAAAAGAAGAAAATATTGATTGATTCTTTTTTCCCTTTTTACTGTTACCCACCTCTTTGTGTGCATCTCTTCTTCAATCTTGCCTTTTTCTCACACATTTCTCAAGTGAAAAAGCAGCAGTGTCCTCTGCCTTATGGAGAGAGAAGTGAAAAGGCTTACAGCACCTGGTATTCCCAGGCGGTCTCCCATCCAAGTACTAACCAGGCCCGACTCTGCTTAGCTTCCGAGATCAGACGAGATCGGGCGCGATGAGAGAGGTATGGCCGTAAGCAATTTTGTCTCCAACACATATTCCTTTAAAAGCTGTCAAAAATTGCAGTCTTTTACAGTACATTTAGGACACCTTCATGTTTAAGAAATCTCATTTTATGTTCAAAGGGACCCCGATTTAAAAAAATGAAGCACTTCTTTGAATGGTCAAGAGAGTAGGGTAAATGGTGAATTAAACTTTACTTTTCTTCACAGAGAACTCTGACCTTTTGGGTTGGAACAGGCTTGAAAATAACTAAAATACGATCAGTAGGTCAATCGCAAAACATTAACGAACCTAAATCAGTTCATTGATTACCATTCCAAAAAGAAGAAAATATTGATTGATTCTTTTTTCCCTTTTTACTGTTACCCACCTCTTTGTGTGCATCTCTTCTTCAATCTTGCCTTTTTCTCACACATTTCTCAAGTGAAAAAGCAGCAGTGTCCTCTGCCTTATGGAGAGAGAAGTGAAAAGGCTTACAGCACCTGGTATTCCCAGGCGGTCTCCAATCCAAGTACTAACCAGGCCCGACTCTGCTTAGCTTCCGAGATCAGACGAGATCGGGCGCGATGAGAGAGGTATGGCCGTAAGCAATTTTGTCTCCAACACATATTCCTTTAAAAGCTGTCAAAAATTGCAGTCTTTTACAGTACATTTAGGACACGTTCATGTTTAAGAAATCTCATTTTATGTTCAAAGGGACCCCGATTTAAAAAAATGAAGCACTTCTTTGAATGGTCAAGAGAGTAGGGTAAATGGTGAATTAAACTTTACTTTTCTTCACAGAGAACTCTGACCTTTTGGGTTGGAACAGGCTTGAAAATAACTAAAATACGATCAGTAGGTCAATCGCAAAACATTAACGAACCTAAATCAGTTCATTGATTACCATTCCAAAAAGAAGAAAATATTGATTGATTCTTTTTTCCCTTTTTACTGTTACCCACCTCTTTGTGTGCATCTCTTCTTCAATCTTGCCTTTTTCTCACACATTTCTCAAGTGAAAAAGCAGCAGTGTCCTCTGCCTTATGGAGAGAGAAGTGAAAAGGCTTACAGCACCTGGTATTCCCAGGCGGTCTCCCATCCAAGTACTAACCAGGCCCGACTCTGCTTAGCTTCCGAGATCAGATGAGATCGGGCGCGATGAGAGAGGTATGGCCGTAAGCAATTTTGTCTCCAACACATATTCCTTTAAAAGCTGTCAAAAATTGCAGTCTTTTACAGTACATTTAGGACACGTTCATGTTTAAGAAATCTCATTTTATGTTCAAAGGGACCCCGATTTGAAAAAATTAAGCAGTTCTTTGAATGGTCAAGAGAGTAGGGTAAATGGCGAATTAAACGTTACTTTTCTTCACAGAGAACTCTGACCTTTTGGGTTGGAACCGGCTTGAAAATAACTAAAATATACGATCAGTAGGTCAATCGCAAAACATTAACGAACCTAAACCAGTTCATTGATTACCATTCCAAAAAGAAGAAAATATTGATTGATTCTTTTTTCCCTTTTTACTGTTACCCACCTCTTTGTGTGCATCTCTTTTTCAATCTTGCCTTTTTCTCACACATTTCTCAAGTGAAAAAGCAGCAGTGTCCTCTGCCTTATGGAGAGAGAAGTGAAAAGGCTTACAGCACCTGGTATTCCCAGGCGGTCTCCCATCCAAGTACTAACCAGGCCCGACTCTGCTTAGCTTCCGAGATCAGACGAGATCGGGCGCGATGAGAGAGGTATGGCCGTAAGCAAGTTTGTCTCCAACACATATTCCTTTAAAAGCTGTCAAAAATTGCAGTCTTTTACAGTACATTTAGGACACGTTCATGTTTAAGAAATCTCATTTTATGTTCAAAGGGACCCCGATTTAAAAAAATGAAGCACTTCTTTGAATGGTCAAGAGAGTAGGGTAAATGGTGAATTAAACTTTACTTTTCTTCACAGAGAACTCTGACCTTTTGGGTTGGAACAGGCTTGAAAATAACTAAAATACGATCAGTAGGTCAATCGCAAAACATTAACGAACCTAAACCAGTTCATTGATTACCATTCCAAAAAGAAGAAAATATTGATTGATTCTTTTTTCCCTTTTTACTGTTACCCACCTCTTTGTGTGCATCTCTTCTTCAATCTTGCCTTTTTCTCACACATTTCTCAAGTGAAAAAGCAGCAGTGTCCTCTGCCTTATGGAGAGAGAAGTGAAAAGGCTTACAGCACCTGGTATTCCCAGGCGGTCTCCCATCCAAGTACTAACCAGGCCCGACTCTGCTTAGCTTCCGAGATCAGACGAGATCGGGCGCGATGAGAGAGGTATGGCCGTAAGCAAGTTTGTCTCCAACACATATTCCTTTAAAAGCTGTCAAAAATTGCAGTCTTTTACAGTACATTTAGGACACGTTCATGTTTAAGAAATCTCATTTTATGTTCAAAGGGACCCCGATTTAAAAAAATGAAGCAGTTCTTTGAATGGTCAAGAGAGTAGGGTAAATGGCGAATTAAACGTTACTTTTCTTCACAGAGAACTCTGACCTTTTGGGTTGGAACCGGCTTGAAAATAACTAAAATATACGATCAGTAGGTCAATCGCAAAACATTAACGAACCTAAACCAGTTCATTGATTACCATTCCAAAAAGAAGAAAATATTGATTGATTCTTTTTTCCCTTTTTACTGTTACCCACCTCTTTGTGTGCATCTCTTCTTCAATCTTGCCTTTTTCTCACACATTTCTCAAGTGAATAAGCAGCAGTGTCCTCTGCCTTATGGAGAGAGAAGTGAAAAGGCTTACAGCACCTGGTATTCCCAGGCGGTCTCCCATCCAAGTACTAACCAGGCCCGACTCTGCTTAGCTTCCGAGATCAGACGAGATCGGGCGCGATGAGAGAGGTATGGCCGTAAGCAAGTTTGTCTCCAACACATATTCCTTTAAAAGCTGTCAAAAATTGCAGTCTTTTACAGTACATTTAGGACACGTTCATGTTTAAGAAATCTCATTTTATGTTCAAAGGGACCCCGATTTAAAAAAATGAAGCACTTCTTTGAATGGTCAAGAGAGTAGGGTAAATGGTGAATTAAACTTTACTTTTCTTCACAGAGAACTCTGACCTTTTGGGTTGGAACAGGCTTGAAAATAACTAAAATACGATCAGTAGGTCAATCGCAAAACATTAACGAACCTAAATCAGTTCATTGATTACCATTCCAAAAAGAAGAAAATATTGATTGATTCTTTTTTCCCTTTTTACTGTTACCCACCTCTTTGTGTGCATCTCTTCTTCAATCTTGCCTTTTTCTCACACATTTCTCAAGTGAAAAAGCAGCAGTGTCCTCTGCCTTATGGAGAGAGAAGTGAAAAGGCTTACAGCACCTGGTATTCCCAGGCGGTCTCCCATCCAAGTACTAACCAGGCCCGACTCTGCTTAGCTTCCGAGATCAGACGAGATCGGGCGCGATGAGAGAGGTATGGCCGTAAGCAATTTTGTCTCCAACACATATTCCTTTAAAAGCTGTCAAAAATTGCAGTCTTTTACAGTACATTTAGGACACGTTCATGTTTAAGAAATCTCATTTTATGTTCAAAGGGACCCCGATTTAAAAAAATGAAGCACTTCTTTGAATGGTCAAGAGAGTAGGGTAAATGGTGAATTAAACTTTACTTTTCTTCACAGAGAACTCTGACCTTTTGGGTTGGAACAGGCTTGAAAATAACTAAAATACGATCAGTAGGTCAATCGCAAAACATTAACGAACCTAAATCAGTTCATTGATTACCATTCCAAAAAGAAGAAAATATTGATTGATTCTTTTTTCCCTTTTTACTGTTACCCACCTCTTTGTGTGCATCTCTTCTTCAATCTTGCCTTTTTCTCACACATTTCTCAAGTGAAAAAGCAGCAGTGTCCTCTGCCTTATGGAGAGAGAAGTGAAAAGGCTTACAGCACCTGGTATTCCCAGGCGGTCTCCCATCCAAGTACTAACCAGGCCCGACTCTGCTTAGCTTCCGAGATCAGACGAGATCGGGCGCGATGAGAGAGGTATGGCCGTAAGCAAGTTTGTCTCCAACACATATTCCTTTAAAAGCTGTCAAAAATTGCAGTCTTTTACAGTACATTTAGGACACGTTCATGTTTAAGAAATCTCATTTTATGTTCAAAGGGACCCCGATTTAAAAAAATGAAGCAGTTCTTTGAATGGTCAAGAGAGTAGGGTAAATGGCGAATTAAACGTTACTTTTCTTCACAGAGAACTCTGACCTTTTGGGTTGGAACCGGCTTGAAAATAACTAAAATATACGATCAGTAGGTCAATCGCAAAACATTAACGAACCTAAACCAGTTCATTGATTACCATTCCAAAAAGAAGAAAATATTGATTGATTCTTTTTTCCCTTTTTACTGTTACCCACCTCTTTGTGTGCATCTCTTCTTCAGTCTTGCCTTTTTCTCACACATTTCTCAAGTGAAAAAGCAGCAGTGTCCTCTGCCTTATGGAGAGAGAAGTGAAAAGGCTTACAGCACCTGGTATTCCCAGGCGGTCTCCCATCCAAGTACTAACCAGGCCCGACTCTGCTTAGCTTCCGAGATCAGACGAGATCGGGCGCGATGAGAGAGGTATGGCCGTAAGCAATTTTGTCTCCAACACATATTCCTTTAAAAGCTGTCAAAATTGCAGTCTTTTACAGTACATTTAGGACACCTTCATGTTTAAGAAATCTCATTTTATGTTCAAAGGGACCCCGATTTAAAAAAATTAAGCAGTTCTTTGAATGGTCAAGAGAGTAGGGTAAATGGCGAATTAAACGTTACTTTTCTTCACAGAGAACTCTGACCTTTTGGGATGGAACCGGCTTGAAAATAACTAAAATATACGATCAGTAGGTCAATCGCAAAACATTAACGAACCGAAACCAGTTCATTGATTACCATTCCAAAAAGAAGAAAATATTGATTGATTCTTTTTTCCCTTTTTACTGTTACCCACCTCTTTGTGTGCATCTCTTCTTCAATCTTGCCTTTTTCTCACACATTTCTCAAGTGAAAAAGCAGCAGTGTCCTCTGCCTTATGGAGAGAGAAGTGAAAAGGCTTACAGCACCTGGTATTCCCAGGCGGTCTCCAATCCAAGTACTAACCAGGCCCGACTCTGCTTAGCTTCCGAGATCAGACGAGATCGGGCGCGATGAGAGAGGTATGGCCGTAAGCAATTTTGTCTCCAACACATATTCCTTTAAAAGCTGTCAAAAATTGCAGTCTTTTACAGTACATTTAGGACACGTTCATGTTTAAGAAATCTCATTTTATGTTCAAAGGGACCCCGATTTAAAAAAATGAAGCACTTCTTTGAATGGTCAAGAGAGTAGGGTAAATGGTGAATTAAACTTTACTTTTCTTCACAGAGAACTCTGACCTTTTGGGTTGGAACAGGCTTGAAAATAACTAAAATACGATCAGTAGGTCAATCGCAAAACATTAACGAACCTAAATCAGTTCATTGATTACCATTCCAAAAAGAAGAAAATATTGATTGATTCTTTTTTCCTGTTACCCACCTCTTTGTGTGCATCTCTTCTTCAATCTTGCCTTTTTCTCACACATTTCTCAAGTGAAAAAGCAGCAGTGTCCTCTGCCTTATGGAGAGAGAAGTGAAAAGGCTTACAGCACCTGGTATTCCCAGGCGGTCTCCCATCCAAGTACTAACCAGGCCCGACTCTGCTTAGCTTCCGAGATCAGACGAGATCGGGCGCGATGAGAGAGGTATGGCCGTAAGCAATTTTGTCTCCAACACATATTCCTTTAAAAGCTGTCAAAAATTGCAGTCTTTTACAGTACATTTAGGACACCTTCATGTTTAAGAAATCTCATTTTATGTTCAAAGGGACCCCGATTTAAAAAAATTAAGCAGTTCTTTGAATGGTCAAGAGAGTAGGGTAAATGGTGAATTAAACTTTACTTTTCTTCACAGAGAACTCTGACCTTTTGGGTTGGAACCGGCTTGAAAATAACTAAAATATACGATCAGTAGGTCAATCGCAAAACATTAACGAACCTAAACCAGTTCATTGATTACCATTCCAAAAAGAAGAAAATATTGATTGATTCTTTTTTCCCTTTTTACTGTTACCCACCTCTTTGTGTGCATCTCTTCTTCAATCTTGCCTTTTTCGCACACATTTCTCAAGTGAAAAAGCAGCAGTGTCCTCTGCCTTATGGAGAGAGAAGTGAAAAGGCTTACAGCACCTGGTATTCCCAGGCGGTCTCCCATCCAAGTACTAACCAGGCCCGACTCTGCTTAAGTTCCGAGATCAGACGAGATCGGGCGCGATGAGAGAGGTATGGCCGTAAGCAATTTTGTCTCCAACACATATTCCTTTAAAAGCTGTCAAAAATTGCAGTCTTTTACAGTACATTTAGGACACGTTCATGTTTAAGAAATCTCATTTTATGTTCAAAGGGACCCCGATTTAAAAAAATGAAGCACTTCTTTGAATGGTCAAGAGAGTAGGGTAAATGGTGAATTAAACTTTACTTTTCTTCACAGAGAACTCTGACCTTTTGGGTTGGAACAGGCTTGAAAATAACTAAAATACGATCAGTAGGTCAATCGCAAAACATTAACGAACCTAAATCAGTTCATTGATTACCATTCCAAAAAGAAGAAAATATTGATTGATTCTTTTTTCCCTTTTTACTGTTACCCACCTCTTTGTGTGCATCTCTTCTTCAATCTTGCCTTTTTCTCACACATTTCTCAAGTGAAAAAGCAGCAGTGTCCTCTGCCTTATGGAGAGAGAAGTGAAAAGGCTTACAGCACCTGGTATTCCCAGGCGGTCTCCCATCCAAGTACTAACCAGGCCCGACTCTGCTTAGCTTCCGAGATCAGACGAGATCGGGCGCGATGAGAGAGGTATGGCCGTAAGCAAGTTTGTCTCCAACACATATTCCTTTAAAAGCTGTCAAAAATTGCAGTCTTTTACAGTATATTTAGGACACCTTCATGTTTAACAAATCTAATTTTATGTTCAAAGGGAACCCGATTTAAAAAAATTAAGCAGTTCTTTGAATGGTCAAGAGAGTAGGGTAAATGGCGAATTAAACGTTACTTTTCTTCACAGAGAACTCTGACCTTTTGGGTTGGAACCGGCTTGAAAATAACTAAAATATACGATCAGTAGGTCAATCGCAAAACATTAACGAACCTAAACCAGTTCATTGATTACCATTCCAAAAAGAAGAAAACTTTGATTGATTCTTTTTTCCCTTTTTACTGTTACCCACCTCTTTGTGTGCATCTCTTCTTCAATCTTGCCTTTTTCTCACACATTTCTCAAGTGAAAAAGCAGCAGTGTCCTCTGCCTTATGGAGAGAGAAGTGAAAAGGCTTACAGCACCTGGTATTCCCAGGCGGTCTCCAATCCAAGTACTAACCAGGCCCGACTCTGCTTAGCTTCCGAGATCAGACGAGATCGGGCGCGATGAGAGAGGTATGGCCGTAAGCAATTTTGTCTCCAACACATATTCCTTTAAAAGCTGTCAAAAATTGCAGTCTTTTACAGTACATTTAGGACACGTTCATGTTTAAGAAATCTCATTTTATGTTCAAAGGGACCCCGATTTAAAAAAATGAAGCACTTCTTTGAATGGTCAAGAGAGTAGGGTAAATGGTGAATTAAACTTTACTTTTCTTCACAGAGAACTCTGACCTTTTGGGTTGGAACAGGCTTGAAAATAACTAAAATACGATCAGTAGGTCAATCGCAAAACATTAACGAACCTAAATCAGTTCATTGATTACCATTCCAAAAAGAAGAAAATATTGATTGATTCTTTTTTCCCTTTTTACTGTTACCCACCTCTTTGTGTGCATCTCTTCTTCAATCTTGCCTTTTTCTCACACATTTCTCAAGTGAAAAAGCAGCAGTGTCCTCTGCCTTATGGAGAGAGAAGTGAAAAGGCTTACAGCACCTGGTATTCCCAGGCGGTCTCCCATCCAAGTACTAACCAGGCCCGACTCTGCTTAGCTTCCGAGATCAGATGAGATCGGGCGCGATGAGAGAGGTATGGCCGTAAGCAATTTTGTCTCCAACACATATTCCTTTAAAAGCTGTTAAAAATTGCAGTCTTTTACAGTACATTTAGGACACCTTCATGTTTAAGAAATCTCATTTTATGTTCAAAGGGACCCCGATTTAAAAAAATTAAGCAGTTCTTTGAATGGTCAAGAGAGTAGGGTAAATGGTGAATTAAACTTTACTTTTCTTCACAGAGAACTCTGACCTTTTGTGTTGGAACAGGCTTTAAAATAACTAAAATACGATCAGTAGGTCAATCGCAAAACATTAACGAACCTAAACCAGTTCATTGATTACCATTCCAAAAAGAAGAAAATATTGATTGATTCTTTTTTCCCTTTTTACTGTTACCCACCTCTTTGTGTGCATCTCTTCTTCAATCTTGCCTTTTTCTCACACATTTCTCAAGTGAAAAAGCAGCAGTGTCCTCTGCCTTATGGAGAGAGAAGTGAAAAGGCTTACAGCACCTGGTATTCCCAGGCGGTCTCCCATCCAAGTACTAACCAGGCCCGACTCTGCTTAAGTTCCGAGATCAGACGAGATCGGGCGCGATGAGAGAGGTATGGCCGTAAGCAATTTTGTCTCCAACACATATTCCTTTAAAAGCTGTCAAAAATTGCAGTCTTTTACAGTACATTTAGGACACGTTCATGTTTAAGAAATCTAATTTTATGTTCAAAGGGACCCCGATTTAAAAAAATGAAGCACTTCTTTGAATGGTCAAGAGAGTAGGGTAAATGGCGAATTAAACGTTACTTTTCTTCACAGAGAACTCTGACCTTTTGGGTTGGAACCGGCTTGAAAATAACTAAAATATACGATCAGTAGGTCAATCGCAAAACATTAACGAACCGAAACCAGTTCATTGATTACCATTCCAAAAAGAAGAAAATATTGATTGATTCTTTTTTCCCTTTTTACTGTTACCCACCTCTTTGTGTGCATCTCTTCTTCAATCTTGCCTTTTTCTCACACATTTCTCAAGTGAAAAAGCAGCAGTGTCCTCTGCCTTATGGAGAGAGAAGTGAAAAGGCTTACAGCACCTGGTATTCCCAGGCGGTCTCCCATCCAAGTACTAACCAGGCCCGACTCTGCTTAGCTTCCGAGATCAGACGAGATCGGGCGCGATGAGAGAGGTATGGCCGTAAGCAAGTTTGTCTCCAACACATATTCCTTTAAAAGCTGTCAAAAATTGCAGTCTTTTACAGTACATTTAGGACACGTTCATGTTTAAGAAATCTCATTTTATGTTCAAAGGGACCCCGATTTAAAAAAATGAAGCAGTTCTTTGAATGGTCAAGAGAGTAGGGTAAATGGCGAATTAAACGTTACTTTTCTTCACAGAGAACTCTGACCTTTTGGGTTGGAACCGGCTTGAAAATAACTAAAATATACGATCAGTAGGTCAATCGCAAAACATTAACGAACCTAAACCAGTTCATTGATTACCATTCCAAAAAGAAGAAAATATTGATTGATTCTTTTTTCCCTTTTTACTGTTACCCACCTCTTTGTGTGCATCTCTTCTTCAATCTTGCCTTTTTCTCACACATTTCTCAAGTGAAAAAGCAGCAGTGTCCTCTGCCTTATGGAGAGAGAAGTGAAAAGGCTTACAGCACCTGGTATTCCCAGGCGGTCTCCCATCCAAGTACTAACCAGGCCCGACTCTGCTTAGCTTCCGAGATCAGACGAGATCGGGCGCGATGAGAGAGGTATGGCCGTAAGCAAGTTTGTCTCCAACACATATTCCTTTAAAAGCTGTCAAAAATTGCAGTCTTTTACAGTACATTTAGGACACGTTCATGTTTAAGAAATCTCATTTTATGTTCAAAGGGACCCCGATTTAAAAAAATGAAGCAGTTCTTTGAATGGTCAAGAGAGTAGGGTAAATGGCGAATTAAACGTTACTTTTCTTCACAGAGAACTCTGACCTTTTGGGTTGGAACCGGCTTGAAAATAACTAAAATATACGATCAGTAGGTCAATCGCAAAACATTAACGAACCTAAACCAGTTCATTGATTACCATCCCAAAAAGAAGAAAATATTGATTGATTCTTTTTTCCCTTTTTACTGTTACCCACCTCTTTGTGTGCATCTCTTCTTCAATCTTGCCTTTTTCTCACACATTTCTCAAGTGAAAAAGCAGCAGTGTCCTCTGCCTTATGGAGAGAGAAGTGAAAAGGCTTACAGCACCTGGTATTCCCAGGCGGTCTCCCATCCAAGTACTAACCAGGCCCGACTCTGCTTAGCTTCCGAGATCAGACGAGATCGGGCGCGATGAGAGAGGTATGGCCGTAAGCAAGTTTGTCTCCAACACATATTCCTTTAAAAGCTGTCAAAAATTGCAGTCTTTTACAGTACATTTAGGAAACCTTCATGTTTAAGAAATCTCATTTTATGTTCAAAGGGACCCCGATTTAAAAAAATTAAGCAGTTCTTTGAATGGTCAAGAGAGTAGGGTAAATGGCGAATTAAACGTTACTTTTCTTCACAGAGAACTCTGACCTTTTGGGATGGAA